>CM076582.1:574959910-575091767 GCA_034641835.2 Pinus albicaulis | reverse complement strand
GTTTGTTTATAAGATTATGTGATACATGTGAGATAAAGGTTTATTATTTATCATATATAAATAAATTTTATCAATATTGTACATTTACACTTTTATGAGGTGATGTTATAAGTAAATTCATAAATAGCTCTTTTTAATCCTCATTTTACTCCATGAATATGTTTGGAAATGAAATTTCAATAGATTAATTTTCTCCTAACCTATGTATCATCAATATTGTACATTTACATTCTTAATTATGAGGTGATGTTATAGGTAAATCCATGAATATCTCCTTTTAATCTTAATTTTACTCCATGAATATGTTTGGAAATGAAATTTCAATAGATTAATTTTCTTGCTATTATATGTTTTACAAATATAGGGTAAGGAATTCTCTCTTGTTATTCTTAGCAAAAATTATATATAATTTTTTTTTTTACAAAATAGATTAAAAAAATTATATGAGAAAAATTATTAATTCATCAATATGTGTGTGTGTGTGTTGTGATGAATAATTTCATAGTTCAACTTAATGGTTCATTATATAAGCATGTGATCATCACCAATGATATATCTTGAAAAGCAACTGAAAAGCCATGTGTACAAAATCGATGTATACTCTAGAGAGTGGTTCTCATATCACTATGTAAATTGTTGTATGATACTTCAACAAAATTATAAGATAAACTGTAATACACATCATATATGCACCATAACAATTGTCATACAACTAATTTGTTTTAGGATACATGTGGCATTCTAGGGGTAAATTCCATATGATGTGTATATCAATCTATTAGGTGTTGGTAAGTTGTGAGTATCTAAGAAATTATAAGGAATATCCATACATCATGATCTTGTAATGTGATTATAAATTGTGTCTATAATTTCCATAAAATGTATAAATGATTTGTTGAAAAAAAATCAACACAATCAACCCTAAACAATGCTCATGATGTGGAATGTCATTGGCGAAACCAAAATGATGGTCACATGTCCCATTTCTATGGTAATGGTGATCATATATATGTTTTAGCGACACTTGATGAGTAATTAAATAAATCTTAGAGTGTGACTCATTGTGCCATATTTTTTTAAAGCATGATTTGTTTTCCTAGTTTTTACTAATTTGCTAACATATTTTATTCATTTGGAAAGCTAATTAATGATGATTTAAGTAATTAGGACCTAATGAGAGATAATCTTCACATCTTCACTGAAATATATTTGGTAATTGTAGTCACTATATGAACCGCACATGCATGCTACTTAAGAAAAATTGAAATATAAACTATAATACACATCTTATATCTGCCATAACAATTGTCATACAACTTATTTACTTCTAGATACATATGAAATACTTCAGGTAAATGCCATATTATGTGTATACCAATATAGTAGGTGTTGGTAGGTTATGAGGATCTAAGAAATGATAGGGTATCCACACATTAGTGCCCTAGTGAATTTTTTGCATAATTTTCTATTTGTTGTAATTTTGTTGCCTGGATTTGTTATAGATTTCAAATAATACAATTATCTACCAATTGTTCTTTATAAATAAGAAGTAAAATAAGTAGTCACCTAAAAGTGAGCCATGTGAAAATATTGGTAACATGAGTAACTTGGTAAGCTGTAAATGAAAAGTGAATAACCTCCACTCACCAACAGGTGGCAGGCAGGGTTGGAATTTGGATTTCTCTTTACCCGTCACACAATTTTTTTTGACGTTTTAGTCATTATTTTTCTAGTCAATAAACGTTACGTTTAAAAATTTTCACTTCATTAATGACGTTCTCGTAATAAATTAACCCTTCACCAATAAAAGTTTGATTAAAAAAATTGAAAGCTCTTCCATTTTCTTTGGATTTTGGAGTGTGATATATCTGTGTCATGGACTTTTAATACCTAAAGTTTCAAGAGAAATAATTGATTCTTGTCAAACTAATATTTCCTCAATATATGCTATGATCTACTAAAAATTACTTCAAAAATCAAGTAACCTTTCAATATAAAGAAAAAAACATGAACGAGCTTTCCCTAAATTGCAATAAATTTATGTTTATTATTAATATTGCATAATCTGTCTTATAAAAATTGCATAATCGGACTAAGAACAGATCCTCAGTGCATTTTTTATTGTTGTTGTGATTAAAATAATGAGCTAAAGAACGCTAAGGCACTCAGAGAAATCAATCTATGTATTATTTCTCACAAAATCATGTTGAGTAGTGGAGACTAAGCGCTAGATTTTTTTTTGTCCTCAATCTCTCTATTAATTATGTCTATGTAGTTATAAGAATAACAAGCCAAATAAATCTCAGGCTTCCAGAGAAATTAGTCTCTGTGTGCAGAAATTAATGATTACTGTTGACTAAATGTTATACCATTTGAAATTGCTGAGCGAAATTAATCAGGCCATGATGTACCATTTGTCAGTATCTATTTTCTCATGTATGAAAGTTGATGTACCATTGAAATTTTAATAATTATATTGAAAGTTTAATAACTATAACTATATATATATATATATATATATATATATTTTTTTTAATTTAATGATTAATAATAATTAAATTAAAATTCTTAAAAGACAAAATAAAAGCCTAATAATCACGAACTATTATGATAATTTAAAAATATAGAACTCAGGCTGAACATAGTTACAAAGATACCAAGAAAAAAAGAGTGCATGTGCATGATAACCTCTTTCTTGACAACCTATGAATGCCATTCTCAATGAAGACTCAAGACTCAACTGGATTGGATTGTGTATCAAAACAGTAGGAATGAATCAAAGTTCAATGAATGAATAACTTGATCAAGAAAATTTATAGGGAAAGGTAACTTGACTATCAATCTACTAAACCTCACTTCCATGATTAAAAAAACACCCCCACCTTCTCAGTGGTCCCATCATGGTCCACCTATTGAAAAACAACTAACAAATATTATTTTTTATATATTTTTACATGGCCATTGGACAATGATTTACTATGGTTTTCCTACTAAATTCCAATGGATGATTATTCAAAAATATTGAGAATTAGTTTAGTCTCAAGGCATAGCCAAGAGTCTTACTAGATAATTATAGATTACCTCTCCATTGGATGATTGTACATTTTTCATCTACTTTTTCACGTGAGTTTCAGTTGATGCTAGATCTTTTCCTTCTATTTCTTTAGTGAAGCTAAGAGTTAACTTTGATCTTACATTAATAACTATACTTGCATAAATATCCATGCTTTTATACTTCCCCACTGTGGTCAATGTTGATGTATGGCCTTGGCCCATTGATCTTACAATTAACTCACTATTCATATTCAATTTTTTCCAGTTCAGCCCAATAAAATAAGGAAAACAGAAAATGAAGTCTTGATTTTTCTTTCCAGTGCTCCTACATAATACAAATACTCTTAAAAACCAATTAATATATAAATTTTCATCATTCATGCTAAAATCAATTTGAATTTTTTTAATGAATCTGCTTACAATTAATAGATTACATTGCTCACAAAATAAGAGATAATTTAGAACTATGATTTCACAATAATAAATTACCCTAGCAGTTCAAACTTTGAACATACCTTATGAAATTAAAATATGGCAGGTTAATGAGCCAATCTAGTTTCCTCGGAGCCAATCTTGAGCTCGGCCTAAGTCTGAATGCCTTGAGAGTGCGAGTGTAAGGAACTAAACGCCTAAAGCTTTTATTTTGTGCTTGTGTAATTCACTGTTTGACCATCAAGCCAAGCCACCAGCTATATTAACACTACTTCATGTTGGGGCAGATTGGCATTCTAATTTTTTAGTGCTATAGTCGTACTTTTTCACTGCTTCACTAATCACAACCTTGGAAGTTTGCAGGGCAACGGGCTTTATTCTTTCTTTGGTGTTTTATGTAAAAGAAAGGATTTAACAATGTTACCGATGAAATAGGTAACCGCAATGTTACCTACTTTTTTTTGGTAGCATAAAAAGCACCCGATTTTGAAAAGTGGTGATGCAGAATCACCATTTTTTTTTTTGGTGCACATTTTTGACACTCTAAAATTTTTATTTATGAAGTATGAATATTTGTTTTAAAATGTTAGTGATTCTCATGCTAATTTTGAAATGTATTGATGCAGCATCAATTTTTTTTTTTTTTTTTTTTTTAGAGCGGTGATTTTCATGCTAATTTTGAAACGTATTGATGTTGCATCAACCTTTTTTTTTTAGAGCAGTGATTTTCATGCTAATTTTGAAACGTATTGATGCTGCATCAACCTTTTTTTTTTAGAGCAGTGATTTTCATGCTAATTTTAAAACGTATTGATGCTGCATCAACCTTTTTTTTTTTTAGAGTGGTGATTTTCATGTAGGTAATAAAACACAAACTTAGATTAAAAAAAATATATAAAAACAATAAAAAAACCAATAAAAATGTAAAAAAAAACAAAAATAGCTCATAAAAAGAAAAAATTTAAACAAAAATAAATAAAAAAAACAAAAATATTTGAAAATTATATCAAAGGAAATGACAAAATTTGAAGAAAAAAAACACATAATTTAAAGAAAAAAACAAAAATTCACCAAAAAATTAAAAAAAAAAAATCAAAAACATTTTTTTTCGAACTTATTAAAAAAAACAATATATTTAAAAATATATATATATATATATATATATATATTTAAAAAAAAAATTTAAATAATTAAAATTACAAAATTAAAATTTAGGAAAAAAAAAAAAAAAATTTAAATTTAAAAATTTAAATTAAAAAATAATAATAATAATAAGGAAAAAAATACAACTTTTAAAATTTACAAACAAAACAAATTAAAAAAAAACAATTAAAATTGAAAAAGAAAAAGAAAATAAAAATAAAAAAAAATAAAAAAAAAACCTATCATTAAAAAACAAAAAAAATGAAAAAAACCACGTGCAAATAATTAAAAAACAAATATACATAAATTTAGTGTTTTTTTTTTTTTTAGTGAAACCATTTATAGATTTTAAAAATGAAAAACTAAATAAACGAAAAAAATAAGAAAAACAATTAAATTAAATTAAAATTTAAAAATTTTAATAAATAAATTTTAAAAATTTTAATAAATAAATTTTAAATTTTAAATTTTAAAAAAAAATTATTCTATAATATTAAATATAAAATAAAAATTAAACAAATTGAATTTAAAATAAAAAAATTGGATTAAAAAAATAATTTTAAATTTTTTGAAATTCAAATTTTTTTTTTAAATCAAATTAAAATAAAAATATTAAAAATTAAAAAAAAATAAAAAAATAAAAATAAAATCAAATAAAAAATAGATGTAAGTATATAAAAAATAAAAAAAATAAAAAAATAAAAAAAATAAAAACGAATTTTACTTCAAATAAAAATATTAAATTAAAAAAAAAATTATTTTTTGAAAAAAAAAAATTTATTATTTCAAATTAAAATTTTTTTTTTTTTAAAAAGAAACAATTAAAAAAAAAATTAAAAAAAAAACAATTAAAAAACAATTTAAAAAAAAATCAATTAATAAAAAAATTTAAAAAAAAAAATCAATTAAAAAAAAAAACAATTAAAAAAAAACAATTAAAACAAAAAATTAAAAAAAAAATCAATTAAAAAAAAAACATTTAAAATTTAAAAAAAAAAAATTTTAAATGTTTTTTTTTAAATGTTTTTTTTTTAATTGATTTTTTTTTTAATTTTTTTTTTAATTGTTTTTTTTTTAAATTTTTTTTTAATTGATTTTTTTTTTTTTAATTTTATTATTTTTTGTTTTAAATTTATTATTATTATTATTATTTTTAATAATTTTTATTAAATTTCGCCCATTTTTTTTATTTAATTGATTTTTTTTTTTTTTTTAATTTCATAATTTTTCATTGTTATTAACTTTTACTTTTAGTTTTTTAATATAATTTTATAAAATTCAATAAATTTTTTATATTTTTTTTTAATCCACTTTTAATTGATTTTTAAAGTTTTTAAAGTTTTCGTTTAACAATATATATATATTTTTTTCTTTTATATTTAAAATTTATTTTTCTTTCAAAATTTATTTGTTTATTCATTTATTTATTAAAATTTAATATTTTTGTTTTTAAATTTAATTTGTTATTTTAATATTAACCTCTCTTTTTTTTAATTTAATAAAATTTGATGTATATACCTATTTTAATTTTGAGTTCATATATATATTTTATTTTTTATAATTTAAATTTAATTTATTTTTTATAGTTTATTTGTTTTTTTAATATATATTGTTTTAAATTTGATATTTTTATTGTATTTTATTTTTATTTTTTATTTTTAATTAAATTTTTTTTTTTCTTTTTAATTTGAATAGTGTTTTTTTTTTTTAAATTTTGAATTTTTAAATTTATTAAAATTTAATATATTTCCTTAAATTTAATTATTTGTTTTAATTTTTTTTTTCTTTTTTTAAATTTAATAAGCATTTTCTTTTTCTTTTTTAAATTTAATTTCTATATTTTATTTTTTTAATTTCCTTCCTTTTTTTACTTGTTTTTTTTTTTAAATTTAATATTTTTATTTTGTTTTTTTTTATTTTTTAATTTCTATATTTTTTAAATTTTAATCTTAATTTTTTTTTGGTTTATTTTTTATTTTTATTTTCCTTAAATTTTAGGTTTTTTTTAATGATTGAATTAAAATTTTTACTTTGTTTTTATTTTTATTTTTTTTATCTTCATATATTTTTAAATTTTAAGCTTTTCAATGTTTTTATTTTTTTAATTTATTTTTTTTCTTAAATTTTAGGTTTTTTTTTAATGTTTGAATTTTAAAAATTAAAAAATGTTACTTCTATTTTTAAAAATGCCAAAAGTATGACACAATTTTTTTTTTTGTTATTACAGCATCAACTGGTTTTGTTTTGAGGGTGTTTTTTCAATCCTTTTTCAAGAAACAATTTTGTTTTTACCATAATTTTATAAAATGTTGAAATTTGACCTTAAAAAAAAACGAAGTGCGTTCTGGAAGACACACTTTTTTTTTGGGGGGTGTTTTTTCAATCATTTTTTCAACAAACAATTTTTTTTTTAGCATAATTTTAGAAAATGTTGAAATTTGACCTTCAAAAAAAAACAAGTGCGTTCTGGAAGACACACTTTTTTTTTTGGGGTGTTTTTTCATGTTTTTTGAGAGTTTTTGGGCTAGAGTTCCCGTTTTGAAGTCAGGTTACCTATTTCATCGGTAACTATGTTTGGTGACTCTGTAGCCTGAAGGGAACTAGTAGGCTGTCTAGAAATGGCTTTTCTAAATCCTACTGATGGTTGAGATTCAGTTCTCTTAAGGATTTATTCAATAAAGGTTGTCCTCCCAAGGGTCACCGGTCCCTTAGGTTTTTCAATTTTAGGAGGAATTTTGTTTTTCTTAGTTGGTCTATTCATTCAAGAAAACAAACCTTCATTCCTACCCAAAGAAAGAAGCCTACTTATGTTGTGAAGCGGGTTGTGAGTAAGTGTGTTTCTTGCCCAGTGTGCAGGTTCTTACCTTCCTTCTTTAATACCCAATTCTTCGCAAGCAGAAGAAAATCAGCTATGCATCACTCCTTTAAAATGGCATACACTCTCCCGGGAAACAGTGCCAAAATGTCAAGCCATAAAAAGGTATCTTTCAAGCACCTAATTAGCTTACATTAATCATCAATCCGGGAGCGACTTTTTATTTCAAGAGTGTACTCTGTCTGAGGCTGCAATTATCTAAGAGTAATGTTGTGAAGATGTAGTACAGAATTCTGAATACAAGACTAAACAAATGCTTGTAAAGGAATCTAATTACAAATGGAAATTCTCTGAAACTTTAATTAAATCAAACTGCAAAACATCGATCAGGGATACAGTAGCAATAACTCTTTATCTTAGAAATCGATGCAAGATAACCAATCTGGGGACTTGGAAGCAATAACCAGTGTCCTCTACAGTTGGTGATCTTGAAACAATCGGAATGAAATCAAAATCGAACTACTTGCTGATAAAGATAACTAAAAGGAACTGCAAAGGCTAAAAAGGAACAGCAATCTTGTGACTCCTACGCATACACAACAACTGTAACCAAATTATCTGCTAAAGTAAAGCTATGAATCAGAAATAAGCAATAACTAGAAATGGAACAACAATATAATTTGAACTGCAATTACAAACTTAACTAACTTCAATCTATCGCCGGCCAATACTATAGATCAATTGATCACAAAGAATCGTAAACTAAGAGAATAATAACTTAGAGTCGAATACAGAACAGTCAAGCTTCACAATGATAGCAGAATAAATGAACAGCATATGTATTTCTTACAAAGAGTAAGATAGCAATGCAATTCGTTAATGAATCTGTATTCAATCTAACAACAGTCAATCAACTCTGCAATCGAAATAAACAATAAACACAACTTCACACAACAGTAAACAAAGATTGAGAATACAAACAGCAAGGTAATTCCACTAGAGTCGGGCCCTTAGCGCCAATGAAATACTGCTGGGCTACTTCAGATCTTAAGAAATGAAATGAAATGCGTGCTTGATATTAATTAAACATAAAGTATTACAGAGGTTGTTCTCTCAAAGCCGAGAGTCAATAAATATACTATTGCAAAAGAAATGTCTGAATATAAGAAATTTTTCCGACCAACTGACTAACTGACTGACTCTCTGACTCCTCCATCACTAAAGAACATTGCTCTATATATCAAATCCTAACGGACAAGACGAGGAATAAGATGAGTTTGAACAACGATCCCTCGGGATCGAAGGATCCTGAGGGATTCGCTCCCCTTCGTTTAGTTATCAACTTGTCTTCTTTGACAGAGGCTGAGCTATCCCCTGCCTTTTCTTGGCAATTTGTTCGAATCTCCTTGCCTTTGGCTGGATGTGGTTCAACGTTGATGGAGCAACAGTTACATTGATCTCAACCTCGCCTTTGGTACAGCTGGTCGCTTCGTCTAATCCCTGTTTTATCAACAAAAAGCATCCTTTAGTCATCTTTTTACAATGAACGTAAATATTTCCAATCCCATCATAATTCTTATAATAAATTACCTTCTCAAGGCAAAAAGGAGTATGTCCATTGTAAAAGAATGAGAAAACATACAGTAATTTCATACCTTTTTCACTGCCCAACAAAATTTGAGTGAATTTTTTTTTTACTAATTTTAGATCAAATTCTCCTCCCCTGTTCCTTTCATTTCTATTCTCCGTTGAAGAGTTTTTACTTTGTTTCCTTGGGGTATGCATAAATTTTATCAGGCATGCAAATCTTTCACTATACCTCAGCACAATTTATTTCATTGGAGGGCTTTTATTTGCCATGCAAGTGCTTGTTGAAGTCTAATGTAATTATGAGATTGAAAATCATTGTTCACCTAATTGTAAACTCTTAGAATATGGAAACTTGAGCATGTTTGTTGAATATTCCAAAATGTTGTATTTTATATGAGCACTAATAAAATTAAATTATTCATTTGAGTTGTTGAAAAACCTATACATACAAATTTTAGTTTCCAAGAAAAAAAAAATAATATGTTTATTTGAAGAAGGAAATGTGATATTATAATGCAAGTTATTGGGAACACAAACCCAATGTACTACATCAAAAAACCTAGAATGAAATAAATTCATAATATTGGGGTTGAATGGAACATCACCAAAAAAAATTATACAAAAATAGAGTGTATAATGAAATAATCCTTTTAGAGTCATAAACACTATAAACCAACCAACGCCCAAGCTAAGTATATGTGACAAGGTCTACATACCATATCATCCAAACAAGGTTTAGACAAACCACTCTTCGTGAGGTAGATATGAGATTGCATCATCTTTGGCGAGTTATGTCAAGAATTTAGGAACTTTGAATTTTTGAAATCAATATTAATATAAAAATGAAACAACATAAACATAACATGTGAGAGATTATAAATATAACAGTTATAGATTACATTTTAACATGAGATGAGAGGAAGTGCATGATTTTTTGGCCTCCTCTCTTAGCATTTCAAACTCTAGTAAGGATTTAAAATATGGTATCCTTATTGCCATAAAAAATAACTAATTTGTAGGCATTCTATGTAAGGGATCCCACTGCAGAACCAGGGATAAAAATAGGCACACTGAACTTTTTTGCTTCTTCATCAGTTTTAATTACCCTATACCTAGGCCAAGTTACGCACCCATCTAGAAATGCACCAGGCCCAACATTCCTATATTCCCCAAAGTATAATCTTTCTAATGCAAATTCTCCTGACCATTCCAACCAACTAGCAAGATGAATGATGTCGCCTAAAAATGATTTCATGTAAACTGTTTGAGAGTACAATTTACAAGGCCTTATGAGGTATGTTGAAGAGAATGCCATCCAGGGGGTGAGATCACTTGTTGTTGTAACTATACAATTATGTATTGATATTCTTGTATTTTGAATAGGATCATTCCTTCCTTGGGCAGTGATTATGTTCCTTTGATTGGGCAGCATGCCTTGTCAAGCATAAATGTTACACTCCTGTAAAACCACTGCTGCATTCCCAAAAATGAATTCTATTGTTCCAAATATATCACATTATCTATAAAACTTCCTAAGATAATGAACATAAAGAGTGTCTTGGTAACCAATAATACTACATCAATAAATTGCTGCAAAATCGACCCCCACTCGTAGAGCCACAACTTGGTGCTTGTCAGTTCCTACATTGTTCATAAAGGTCATGTCGCGTGCAACAAATCCTGCACCGGATACACTTGTAATGCAGGGATTCACTGGTCAGTGATTATGAATTGAGCTTATGTCCATACATACATGTCATGAAACAAGGTTGAAAATTGAAAAACCAATTAACCAACTACATAGAAAGAGAAAGAGTATTTCAAGATACTGGATTAAACAATCAAACAAAAATGAATGCAGACAAAAAGGTTTGGAAAAGTACCAAATGTAGCAGAACTGAATGTAGTAGAGCCCTCCTTCACATTTTTGTTGGAGACAACAACATTCTTTCCCTTGCCATCACCAAAAAACATTATGTTGGTTTTTCGTTCAGAAATTTTGACAGTTTCAAGGTACAATCCAGCTTTTACATAGATGATGTATTTTCTACTTCTTAAATGCAAGGGTGCCTTCTTGACAACGTCGGTTATTGTTACATAGTTTCCACTGCCATCCTGAGTGACAAAAACATCAGGTTTTAAGTCTGCAGGGGAAATCTGTAGGAGTAAACGATCAGTGGTCGATAACCACATAGGGAATTCCTTCATGTCATATCAATCCAACAACCCATAATGTTGATAGAATTCCTACTCCAGACCAGCATTGTGCCCCTCATCTTTCTTGAATTACTGCTCTAGATCAACGTTATTCCCCTCATATTTCTTGAATTCCTCCTCCATACCAACATTATTCCCCTCATATTTCTAGAAACCAACATTATTCTTTGCCAATATCCGTCGAGGGTTTTGGGGAATTGCAGACTTGTTCCTTTGTTCACCAGGTAAAGCTTTATTTTCCAAGTCGGCTTTGCTGAAAAGGGCTTGGAAGAGTGCCAGTGAATTACTAATCATTTGCAATAAATTTTTGGATTCTATTTGTATGTAATTGGTGGATTTATGAGTGGAATTGTCTCCAATCAAGTTATGGAAACCCTCAAGGCATGTATCCTGGTTTGTCAGAGCGGCACTGAGCCAAGTTTTGACATTGGAAATGAAAAGCAAGATTGATAACAGTCTCTTACCAGACAAATCAAACATGGAATTCATGTGGATGAGTGTGGAATTCATATGATATACTGTATCGTGGAGAAACTCCACGCAATCCTGTTGGGCCACACCTTCGTCTCCCCAAACAGAAAAAAGGGTTGCAACCTTTAGAGAGTACGATTGCCAAACCTGAGCTATGGTGGCTTCAACGGTGGCTTGAAAAATATCTTTGGGTTCCACTAGCTGATCGACACCTAGATATGTGACAAGCATATACATGCACAACTCAAGATGGAATGTTTGAGAGCAGGTAGTATGTATACTAGGCGTTATGGAACCTAAACCTGATTCTCCCCCTGTAGCATCTGGAACCTTGTTGCCAACAATAAAAATAACTACAGAAATAAGAAGGCATGCAAATATAATTCCAATGGTGATGGTGATGGAAACCATCACCACCCATCTCCTCCTTGCCTGATGATCTTGGTTCCCAAGAATCATCCTGGAAGAATGATCTGAATGTGATCGAAATTATGTGCTCAGGTAGAATTGATTATTTTCCATCAATGAATTGATTATTAACTGAACTTATTAATGTGGAATATTGAAGGAGATCTAAAACATTTACGACTTAAACCAGTAGCATATTAAACATGAAATTACAGCAAAGAACAAAGATAAGAGACAACAAACATTGATTATGAGGTTCGTCCCTAGTGGACTATGTCTCTGGGTCCGCTTTATTAGGATTAATCTAAGGAAATATTTACATAGAAAAAACACCAAACTGAATGTGCTCACAGGCACCTCTAGTCACTTGCAACATAAATCTCTCTCCCCTATCTTTCCAACGCCTGTCTCTGTGCTCAATTCCACCTCCAGAAGACCAATAAACACTGAAAACAAAACTGACTCTCTCGCTCAAAATCTGAATACAAAGTCACTCATGTGTGTGTTCTTGAAGAAAATGTCATGTTTTAAATAATCCCCGGTCTCGAAATTCTAAAAGCCAAATTAGGCATGTGGTTGAGAAAATCATGTGTTTGAGGTCTCGGTCTTGTCACATGGTGACACCTAGAAGATAAGTGCTATGGTGGATAACATTACACCTTGACACATTTAATTAAAAACCCAAAATAGAACTATATAATAAAATATTAGCCCTGACGGTCAGCTAAAAACACGTATTTGTGGGCGGATTGGCATGTGATCACTCATCCAGCGACTACATCTGTAGTCAACTCTAGCAGTTCCGGTCAAATTAAACGATGATGCTTGTTCACAAGCCTGTGGTTATCCTGATACCCGTGCAGTCTATTCAATGGTTCCCAACGAAGGTTAGCTGTTGCGGCTAAGTCTTCGGTCTGTTCACATGGCTTTCTCCGACACGGTTCCGCTGCGGCTTAGCTCGGCAGTTAACTGCTATGTGTTTGTATTACATTTTACTTGGGTTTTATAACATAGTCCGAACCCAATAGTAATGTTTGCGCTAAGGTCTTAACGTCTAGGTTTTAGACTTAGGTCTATTACATGTTGATTGCGCTAGGTTTCTGTCTTAGCCTTAGGACTTAGATTTTTAATACACCATATTTTTAGATGCATAGTCTTAGGTCTAGGTCTAGTGTTAGGTTTACATTTGTTAGGAGTTTCACCATAGGGTTTGACCATAGGTTTAGAACTAGGACCATTACATCACCATGAACCCACATACACCATGACACTAAATTCGAACCACCTTTTAACCATGAAAATACACTGAACCATGACGAAATAACTCTCATCCGAAATATTGGAGGACCTGGAAATATGAAGACTGAACCAGACATTGGACAAATTGGAGCTAACTAGACCTCACTGTCGATATGTACTGAAACAAAATCCTCCTGAATCAAAGAAACCCTATACCTGCCACAAATCTGCCTTTTATAATTCAGTTAGGAACAAGAAAACTCTACAGGATTCAAGAAACAACGATCTACTGAATTCAGGAACAAGAAAACTCTGCAAGATTTGATTCAAGAAACAACGATCTATTGAATTGAATTGAATTTAGGAACAAGAAAACTTTGCAGGATTCAAATGAGAGCAGTGAACAAGAAACAAAGAAAGAGAGCAGCGAACAAGAAACAAAGAATGCAACGGGAAAAAAATTTTAAAGCCTCCTGAAATTTGTGTGATTTAATATAATTACATAATTAATTTAATTCTAAATTTTAATATAATTAATTATTATTCAATGTTGTTTTTGTTTTTTAATTATTATTTAATATAAATAAAACCTTCTCCTTTTACTTAATACCTATTGTTTTCACTTTTTTTTTTAATGAGAGGATTTGAATGTCCATTACATAAAAGACCTTGACCATGATTTCATTGAAGTGAGAACTAGAAAAATGATTTGGGGCACTGAAGGTGAAGTCTCCTCTTGAGATACCATTAATCGATTTTCTTTGAATTTAGTTTTTGATATTAGATTTTTCTCTACCACATACAAATCTCCTATTCTAAGTTCCTCCTTGAGAGAGACCTTTTATTGACTGCACATTGTTGAACATAAGTGGTGGAGTTCTTGCATCACTTAACTACTTTTCATTCTACTTAAAGGATGCATGCCATAATTTGTAATCCTTGACCAAAAATGTTAAGCACCATGCATTTGCCTTAATTGGATAGCTTCTATCTCTTGCACACAGAAAATAGAATTAATTTCAATGATGTAGTCAAGCATAACTTAGGAGATGTATAAATGTAAAACTTCCATAACTAACACAGTGATAGTAGGATTCCAGAACAAAGAGTGTTGCTAGATAACATGATTCCAAGAAAAAATCATCATGAAAGAAGATCAGGTAATGCATCAGTCTCATAAATAAGCAATGTTGAATTCCATCACTACATTCTAAGGGTCGCGGGGAAAATTTTAGTGGCTAACATTCATAAGTGGGCTAATTTTCCAAGATTTTTCCAAAAAAAAGAGATTCACCAATTTCCATTTTTTATGAAACAATTTGCCAATTTTTTTTGGAAATTCACCATGGAGATTCACCTTGGAGATTAACTCCCATTTTACCATCCAAATTTATAATCTATAAATAGACTTTGTTACAATACCATGGTTTACTATACCACATGCCAAAAAACCATAATTCATGTTCATATGCCACATGTTTATATGACATTTTTTAATTAATAAATGTAATTAAAATGGTAGAAATGACACAATTACTTTTGAGATAAATCTCAACCTTGATCTGTGACTACTACTACTAGGAATATTTTAGAATAGTTTGTGGAGATTAAATCCCTACCATCAACTTAATAATTATTCATAATTAAATTAAAACTATGAAAACCTCATTCCAAAATAGACATAGCTATAGAAGATTTGATTTGATCACGACGACATTCTTGTGTGCATAGTAAATTAAATTATCCTCACTTTCTTCACCTCCTTAGTTCTATGTTCTATTTTGTCTATTAGATGATTCATCATACCTTTGACATTAAATAGTCATGACTATAAAAGGCATACGTTTCTAATTAATTTAATAAAATAAATTATTAAGATAATTTATTAGTGTTGATAATAGTTCATATTCATTATATTGCATTAATGATCTATTTATTTTACTTTTGAATGGAAATTATATTTGCTTGATATCTCTAGTTATAATACTAGATACATTATGAAAGAGGATAGATCAAATTAGAATCATCGATACATGAAACTTGTCTATGATTTAAAGAAAGAAAGTTGCCTCTATAAGCTAAAAAACAATATTTTGGAGTTATATAGAAATATAATTACATATTTGACATGATTGTATGTACAGTCCCTCAAAATATTCAGGAATCTCATTGACCCATAACTCTATGAGAATAAGTACTTGGCACCACTTTTTTAGTGGTATCAACAAAATGATTGGAAGAAAAATAAACACTTTTGATCTTGAAATGATAGGGGTCCAAACCCCTCAGGAGCACCCTAGAGGTTTACACAATATTTACCACCTCTTGAGTTAAGATGGATCTAAGTTAGCCCGCAAGGGCACGGTCTAGTGACCAGCGGACGCATTGTTAAGGCGTTTGTGCTATTAAGCAGGTCACGAGTTCAAGTCTCGTCTTATCTGAGTACTGCTCTTGTAGGCTAGGCGGTTCCCTGAGAAGTTATAGTGGTATCCAGGGGGTTGGACCCCGCACTGCGCGTGTGAAAGCTACCTGATGTTCTCGATTCCTCTGACTTACACAAAAAAAAAAAAAGATGGATCTAAGCAGGTTTAATTGTTATTTATAATTATAATTATAAATGTAATTATTAATTTCATGTTTTTAATTTTATTAATTAGTAGTGAGGGGTGGTGGAAATACTAGTTAAAATGTAATATTATTACATTTTACCTAATATTTCTTGTCACATCCCAGCTTAAATATCACATTTTACTCAATATTCCCCCTCACCCCTATTATTTTTATAGTTGAGTTTAAATATTACATTTTACTCAATATTCTCTCTCACTCCTGCTAATTTTATAGTTTTTTATATTTTACCGAATATAACCTAGTAAAAAGTGGTTGGAGGTAGGCTAAAATATTAATTACATTTTTCCTAATATTCCCCCCTCCTCCGATCATATCCAGAAAAACATAACTATAAAATTTTTTTACCTCCACTTAGAATCTCCTTGGCATACTTGCCTTGAGATCCAAATAGTTCCTTGTCTCTTTGCCATATTTCCAATCCAAGGAAATAGTGCAAGAGCCCCATGTCCTTCATCTCAAATTCTCTTGCACGATCATCTTTGCAAGATTTTATGAGTTGCTCATCACCTGTCAGTATTATATCATCAACATAAAGTACAATAATCAAAAGCTTACCATCAACCATAATATGATATAGGTTCACATCTGATTCACTCTTGGTGAAGCCCATTTCAGTGAAATAGTTGTCAATCTCGGTGCACCAAGCACGTGGTAATTGCTTAAGCCCATACAATACTCTCTTGAGTCTACACACATGTGACACCGTTTCTAAGGTCTCAAAACCTTCTGGTTGCTCAATGTACACTTGTTGTGAGTGCAAGGATGAATCTAATGGATGAGTACCTTGCGACTGGTGCAAAAGTCTTATTGTACATGTTTCCCGTAGGAAGTCCTTGGCTGCAAAAAGTATGCCAGGAAACCAACTCAACCAGTCTTTAGGTTCAATCTAGCCTTTGAACTAGAGGGGGCTCCCTCAATAATTACAAGGCCTTGTTTAACTTTGTTCACTGTCACCAAACAATAGTCTTTGAAGCACACTAGCCAAATTTAGGGTTTTAATTGGGGGTGGTTGGCTATCAATGAAAATCCTTAATCATTATAAAATACCTCTCTCATAGGCTCCCTTCTAAACGTTTCAGCTTCCATCTTGACAGAATGACTTGATTTGTATAAGAATTTGACAGAAGAATGTAAGGATATTCCTAATAATTGAGCAGCCAGACTGACTACTTAACAACTAGGGAGATTTTGATGCATGTAGAAGATTTATGCAGCCTAACAAAACACATTTAAGATAAGGTAGAAGGGAAAACAATAATCAGTTCAAAGAAGAGCTAAATCAGACAGATTGTCCAATTTACTAATTTCTTTAAACAATTATAAATCTTTTGGGGATTTCAGAGAGATCAAAACCCAATCTATCCTTACACAACTCTTATATACAACTCTGAACATGTGCAGAAAAAAAATATGGAAATACTGGAAAAACATATTCGAAGCACAAAATTCTGTCAAAACTGGAGACGGAAGGATTTCATTAGAAATCTAATAAGAGAAGATATTACAAAGTGTTGAGTCTTGGCATCAAAATCCCACACTTTATTATTACAATCCATCAAATATATAGAAATTAAAATAAGTTAGATGTTGATATATTTTAGGAAAATAAAATAAAAACTTAATCAATCTATCTAAAATATTTAAATGAAAACAGTCGCGGATGGACTCTCCTTGAAATTTGCAACCTCCTAAATGTTTCTAAATTCCTAATATATATCAAAAGGCTAGCAGGCCTAGTTACTTAATACAAATTAACAACTTCCTAACAGTTATTAGATAAAATTGCTACGATTTTATTCCACCTATGAACTTTCTAGATTGATTTATATTACAAGGAAATGTGTTGCTGACATCTGGAAGGAGAAGAACATTTTTTTCTTAAAATAAGAGATTTGGAAGGCTTTCGAATCTTCTTGATGACTCATCCTTTCCACCTGCTGCTACCTGCATAACTGCCCTCAAAATATGGAAATGAATTTTCCACTATTCTCTGATTTTAAAGGTCAATCTTTTACACAATAAAAATCTGAGATTTGATAAAATTCCAACATCAGATACAACTCTTCTTAAAAGAAAATCTTGATATACACATCTAACCATTTTTAAGGCCCAAGCATCCAGCTACTTGTAGCTCTGGATGCATTTTTGCATTGCTTGAATCAGAAGTTTCTGATTTAGATATATGAAATCAACCACCAGGTAATATAGATAAGATCAGTCGCGCACTATTTTTAGCAGTTATAGAACTTGTCTCCATAGTACTAATAGTATTTTCAAATGCATAAATGTAATATAGGTGATGACCATCCAAAAAAAAAAAGGAGCAAGTTTTTCAGGTGCTAGATAGTGAGGATATGCAGCCCAGTCTATATGTATGGTATCTTTTCTATCACTGAAAATTTTATTCAGCAAATCGTCTTCCATAAGTTTGCGTGAAAATATCTTATAAGCTTTGTCATCTTTTCTATAGTCCTTCAATACATATATACTTGAAAATGGAAAACTCGGTACCTTTACAATGCCTATTAGATCAGGAAGGTTGGAAGTAGATGGCAACCCAAAGTATACCGAATTTAAGAGACCTCTAACAAATGTTGTATAAGTGTGGTGAAGATGTCGCTCTGGAATTGAGATTGGTGGGATAAAGTCAATTTTGACCTCATCCAGAAGGATAGCCACAACAACAAATTCACAATAATATACTTGACCATCAGTAGAGTTTACTTCATACTTCTTCCCCTTCAATGAAATTGAGGCAACCTCTTTGTTGAGATGTAAAGAAACATTTTCCCGATCAATTAAACATGCAACCATGTGCCAATTGCCTCCTTCCACTGACCAAATCCCACCACCTACCCCACACAAGGAAACTGCTCCAGCTAATCCACTGATATCGACATTATGTCCATAGTTAATTCTCATAATAATCGTCACAAGCTCAGATATTAAATGTGGAGATAAACCTAAAGCAACCAATTCTTTCTGAAGAGTGTGCCTTATGTATCCATGGAGATCTTCCCATTTCAACATTTCGTCCAATGTGTAAAAAAAATGGCACGTGAATCCTTGTAATAATGCAAGAACCTACTCAGAAGGTTAGAGACATAATATTACATATTTAGTAGACTATTTTCCATAGGCATTCCTTGCTTTCGTTGTCATTGAAAACCATGAGCAGGTTTTCGGAGGGGGCCTTTGCTGGTAAGTAGTTTCGTAGCTGGGGGGTGCGAACTACTTCACCTTTTGCCACATATTTTCAAGTTGTTTTGGAAAAAACAAGATTTTAGACCACCCAACGGTTTAAAGCTTGAATGACCCTAGGGGGTTTGAAATACAATGGAGACCGTTTTTCATAAATTTTAAATGTTTGGTTTGACTTGGGCTTAAAATTTAATTAATTTTATAATACAATTTTAATTTAAAACAAATATTTCCATAAAACTATAATTATATTTATAAAAAAATAATATATTTTAAATCAAAATTAATATATAAAAGGAATAGACCATTTAAAAGCATAATAAATATATCTCTCAGCATTTTTAGCTTAGTAAGAAATTGAAAATATTTCACCTAAATTTTTAATTTTAGGTGTGCCAAAATTTGTTACAACAAGTCTCATCATAGTCAATCCCCTCCACTTGAGAGAACCTTCTGGCCTCAAATCTAGCCTTGTGCTTCCCCACACTCCCATCTGCTGCCTCCTTCACCTTATAGACCCATCTGGATCCTACCACTGACTTCCTCACTAATCTCAGGACAACTTCCAATACACTATTCCTGATAATGGAGTCATACTCCTCAACCATGGCATCAAACCACACTGGTTATTTCACTACTTCCTCAAGAGAATATGGTTCTCTATTAATACCTCCACTCATAAGAGCCATGTATCTAGTGTATTGCTTCGGGGACCTTATTTTCCTGCACTGTGATGTGGGTGCTCCCACATTTTCTCTCGCATTCATCAATAATCTATCATCCTCTCTAGTGTGCTTCCTTCCATCTCAAGTGGATGGCTCTGCATGAGTGGTTTCTACCACTCTATTTTCCTCTAATTGTGGTTGCTCCACATCCTGAGGTTCATCCTTTGGAGCTAAGAGCTCCTCAACTGTAAGCGACTCAAGCTCCCTCTCAAGGGACAATGCATGAATTTGTCTTCATGACTAAATTGTACATAACAAAATTATTACAAATTTTAACGACAATGAAGCCATAAATAAGAATGTTAAGGGATGGAGTTAAAGCCTGGAACATGAATGGAAACACACATATTTTATTCCATGTTGTTATTGTTTTCATAACTTCCAAAAATAATTGGAGATGAAATTTAATGTTGTTACTATTTTGAATTAACTATGTGACATCAAAATTATCTTGAATATATGTGAGTGTAGGGGAATGGTGGAATTTCTTTGTCAATTCATCATTTAAAACGTTGTGGAGAAGTTCTATGAGTGGGAACATTGAGAGCCATAGAGATGTCATTGATTATCACTAAGAGTTCAATCATATGGTTTCCCGATAGACCATAGTGTGAATACACTAAAGAGGTGATCTCGGGATCCAAAAATGGGCCACAAAGGCTAGAACATTGGTGCCCAAGAGTTGAGTGGTGGGCCACAAGGCGAAGGTGTTGTGAAGACAAAGAAAAATGTTGATGGAACGTATTTGATTTGGTCAAAAATTGTGGAACCGTGTTGAGAGGTGGAACTCAGATCTTATTAGACTCAGGAAGGCCCATTAAAGTTCAAACATGTTGGGGCTCGATCATCATGAAAGCCATGGGATCGAAGGAATCTGGACCATTGTATCCCATTAGAGTGCAAGTTTTTGTTAAAACTTGGGTTAGTTTGGAGGGTCTGATGGGCTTGTGATCGTCCGATTTACTAAGCCCAACCATTGGTCTACTAAGGTTTATAATATAAAATATTTATTAATTATGTTGTCGAGGTGCATGGAGGGTCCCATGATTGACCTCTGTTGTTAGTAACGTCTTTAATTATGGGGCATTGATTAGTGGGATATAAATTATATGTGTTTGTTTATGTGATTGTGGGTGCGGAGAGTGTATGGTGAACCCAAGGATATATATATATATATATACCCCATTATGTGGTGGACCCTAGGGTGTAGTTCTGAGTGTGCCATGTGGCTACTAATGCGGACAAGCATAGGAGAAATTTTAGGGTGCATAAGCACCAAATTTCAAAAAAAATTAGGGCTCAAAACAACTAAAGGCTTGGGGTAAGAAAGGCTAGACTTTGCAAGGCCATAACATTTTTCCCAAGAGTCAGAATTTATCCCATGAGTAGCCAATAGAAAGGTAATTTCAAGCAGAGTATGGTAATAAACCTATAAAATTGGGTTGAGGTTAAAACCCTACATAAATTTCAGTAGAAAGCTATAGGGAGTAAGAGGAGAAAATTAGGCTTATTAGGCTAAACTGGTGGAGGGCATAACTTTTTTCCTCGATGTCGGAATTGTGCAAATGAATAGTCAAAAGAAATATATTGATAAGATGAAAATTATGGTAAACCCATAATTTGGAATTGGGAGAGAATTTTGGAAGAAAATGTCACAAGACACCACAGGGATAAAAAGGTATAAATGGGCTATTGTTAAAAGAAACAAAAGGAAATATCCCTGGGTACTAATATAGCCATGCTTAAGGGAGTTGAGTCAAATTCCTTAGCATCATAAAGCATGGATCGATTGGGATGATAATGGATTTTGTAAAGGAAAATCAGAAATATATCTGGGTGGAGGAAGCCATAGTACAAATCTTGGAATAACTAAAAGACAATAAGACTTGATAGGTCATTCAAAAGAGTTTGAAGCTACAACTAGGATGTCTCTCGTTTTCTTACATGGTAATTTTGTTTGCCTTGTTATTGTTAGAAAAATGGACCAAACTTAATAGTTTGCATAGCCTTACCTAGATTGATAAACTCGCGTCTTGAGGACTGCCCAGAATGGTTATAAGGTTACAATTATGATTTACTAGAAGATGGAAATCTCTTGAGACAACCAAGCATTTAATTTTATACATTTTAACAATGGTACTACCCTATAGGGATTTGCATATTAAAGGTCCTTAATTGTAGTTTAACCAAGTCGAAAATGTGACAGGGGGCACTCGTATATTTAAAGGAAGAGGCTTGCCCCTTATACTATAATGTGCTCAAAATGAGAAGTAGGATTTGAAATATTGGTAACACCAGTGAAGCCCTAAATTTTGTGATGAAACATTGAGAAAATGATTAGGCTTGTTGGTATCACATATGCGATATTAATTGCTACCCATTGATATTGGTCACAAAGGGAGCAATTGTATTGTTATAGAAAGAGATGAATAAATGGGAATATATGTGTAATAACATATGACATATAGTTGACAAGGAGACCTCTTGCCCACAAAACAAGTTCATGCACAGGGTATCATAGGGATTGTGAAAAACTATGATAGTTTTGTAACAAAATCATATACAGGTTTTGTTGCACGGATATAGGTGTTATAACTAGGTACATGTGGTATTAGGTGGTATCAAGGATAGGTGGTATACTAAGGTATATGTGGTATGGACAAGATACAAGTGGTATAATAGATTTCCTAGAGGAAATAACAAGTTGGAAACAAGTTGAACCTGATATGTCACGAGTAAGTGACATGTATGTTATAAGCTATAACAGAGTGTCACAAGTAGGTAACAAGATTCTAACAGGTACAATATGTTACAATAAGTGGATTGGTCACAGGTGGTGACAATTTTATAACATGTTATATAGGGTTTTTTACAGGTATTACCACGGGTTGAAACCAATATGTAATAGGTCTATGATAAGTTTGTGACACGTTATGGTAGGCTTATGACAGATTATGACATGTTTTTTGACAAGATCATGACAGGCTCAAATTTTTTTATGGCAGATCATAATAGGTGCATGCAAATGGGATGCGAATAGGTTATCACATGTATTATGATAGTTTGTGACAGATTGTAACAGGTTTATAACAAGCACATGATGAGTTTTAACAAGACTATAATAACTCAAAGCATGGGATTTAAGTATAATATAGTGGTTAGTTGCAAAAAATTATCATAGTTTGACCAGGTTATTTGTTATTTGGAATACATATAGAGAAACAAACCTTAATGATAGCCAAATATGCATAAAAGAGTAAGAAATAGTATTTATTCCATACAAGAAATGTACACCGAAAGAACAGTTAGTGAGACTATAGTAGGATTGTATACAAGAATTATATGTAGAGGTTGTATAAAGTGATAACATATAGTGTTGACATGCAGGGATAGGGCTTCATTGCTAAAGAACATAAATTCCAACATTGGTTGAAGGTTCCGTATTTGTTACATTGTATGAAAATTGTATTCCATATTTTTTTAGCGAATGTTGCATGTGCTTGGTTGTTATTTCTCTTGAAGGAAATAATGTGTATATATGTACATTTCCTTACACACACACACATAGTTGGATATGTGATTTGTATACATGCAATTTAGTGACCATGCATGTGATAATCACATGTTGATTAACAATTATTTTTTTTTGTATTCGTGAATTATTTGATGTGAGAACTAATAATAGTTGTTGTGTTGTTTATGATGCAATTGCTCAGGATAACAACCTTATGGAGAAAATTCCTTATAGGTCTGCACTCATCTCTGATATGATGACCTTGGCTAGACAAATTGTTTTAGAGATTGTTAACCAGTGAAGGGGATGCTTGAATCTGGACGGGAAAGAACAATAAGAAAGATATGATACAATTAAATCTTCTATGTGCTAGAACGTTCTGGTCCATCAATCAACCACCCTAGAGATGGTGGCATGAGACCCAAGGGACTGTTAGGTGCAGTGAAGGGGTGCACCACTTGGGTGCAGCTGGTGGGTGATAAGTATATACCTGACGATGGGAAAGTAGATGCCCCATGAATTCAACGTTCCATTTATTCATGCAGATAAGTATTCATTTAGTTTTCATGCTTGTTTTTTTATTATGAATACATGAATTATCAATTCAAATTATTGCAGATAGCATATGTGTTTTATATACATGGTTATAATATGCTTGTTTTTTTGTTGGATATTGTAGGTGTATGTTGAAAAACTATGACTGTTGAGAGGCGTCTTAGAGTAGTATAAGAAATTATGGAACATCAATAAAAGACCAATGAAGACTAGGGACCTCACAACAAGTGTTTACTTCTTATGGCAACAAACATTGAGGATGTTGTTAATATAAGGAGGAGGGGAATGTAACACCCTGAGTTCCTCCCCTGAACTATTAATGTAATAATTTCGGATAACTGCTAGGCTGGTGAGTTAGATACATATGATATAGGCTAGTGATTCGAGTTATATTATGTGGTCTGCACGCCCATGTAGACGTGTTAGATACATTTTGGGGCTAGTGTGCCCAACTATATGTGTTGTTTTGGCTAAGTGGTTGAAGGTTCGAGATTGTAAATATAATTTAGTTGTTTTACATTTTATAATAATAAAATATACTAGTTGTGGAGGCCACTCCATAGAAAAGAGTATGGGGAGCACTGCAACTCCACGGTGACATGCAATGGTTGATGTGTTCGGTATTGGTAGATAAAGGAAATTGGGGGTTTCACGTGGCTTTAGAGAGGTGCCACATATTAGAGAGAGGTAATGCAATGATGAAAATTATATATTTATTGGAAAAGAGATGGAGGCTTGATAATTATGATGATTGTACGAATATGGTTTGGGTAACTTTGATTCTATGCAACCAGCTAGTGAGACCTAAGCTTGGATTCAATATCAACTAGGAGTTCTTTTATTTTATGGCCTAGAAGGGTGCCCCAAAGCCCTAGAAGCAACATGAGATCCTGGAAGCCCTATGATGAGAAGTTCCTGGTTGGCCGTAAGGTGCCCTAGAAGGTGGGAAGTACAAAAGGGCTAGTAGGGCCTAGAGAAGATTGTGCCACTAGGGCGCAAGTTCAAGGAAGTAGATTGATGTGGTTGGAGTCGTGAATAGTGGGTTGGTGCCTTGGTGATGGATATATTGTTATTTTTTGGTTCTAACTGTTTCCTTTGGAGTTGCAGTTTCGGCTCGGGGGTGACCCGTGGTTGAGATTTAGGAACCAAGGGGTTTATGGTTGGGTGGAACATGGAGAGCCCATAGCTAGTTTTAATTTTAATTAGATAAGTGTCATATATGTCGTTTGAAATATTTATATGTTTTGCGTATAATTATATGTTTTATTTATGAAAAAACCACTACAAGGAAAACACCCTCTAGTGGATGTTTTTGAGGAAGCCCTTATAAAAATAACCAAGATATCCGTTTGTAGCGGAGGTCACTAGAGGAGGCTGGCGAGTGGAGGTTTTTGTGAATGTTTTTTTTTGTGATGTGTTTCTAATCATAACATGCATCGGTATTTTTTATATAAAGCACACCGATGCGTACTATCAAATGGCACACTGAGACATTATGCTCTCCATACAAACTGGCTCGGTTTGTCTCAGTAATCCAGCACACTGGTGCATACTATCAAATGGCACACCGAGACTCTGTGCTCTGTGTACAAACCAGCCCATTGTGTCTCATTAATCCAACACACCGTAAATAAGTGTGGTGTGTCATTGGTAAAACGGCTCGGTGCATCTCATAATCGAGCGCACCGAAAAAGGGTTAATTAAAAAAAAAAAAAAAAATTTCGGTCATAAAAAAATTCATTTTTACTTGTTACAATGTTGTATAGATCTCAAGCACAAGTGTGAGGCTTTCTTCTCTGAGGTGCCCCTCCATCGGTGCTCCCATTGCCCATATTACTTCCGTCCATTGCTCACTGGCTGGAGTTCGAATTTTTCAAAATGGTGGGAAGATTTTATTTTTAGTATTCCTCAACAAAGATGCCTCCCTGAAGCACAAATGTGCAGGTAATCTACTTATTTCCCACCAAATTAAACTTTTAGTGGATTAATTTCCCAAATGAGTTCAAATTTACCATTCGCGATGCTGTCTGTAAATTTACAGGCCGCACCGCGAACGGTGTTATTGATATGAGCATCATCCCCTAGCTGATCATCATTCATCCATACCAACCTCTATTTGATTACCTCAATTTACAGCTAGTGAATAACTACCATGTTCCATTAACATTGTTCGCGGTGCGGCCTATAAATTTCATATAAATTTAGTAAATTATGTTCACTCAAATTTTCAAAGAGACAATTAATTATTTCATTATCATGAGGAAGTAACACAAAATCAATAATATATTCCTACAAAGTATCGCAATAATATATGCACATTGGAGAGTGAGTTAATCACTTACTAGATAGAATTACCTCCCTTCCAACGTTTTCCATGGCTCTGGCCTCTAAGTAACTGTGAGCTTTAATTGTCATTATGGCCATAAGATTGAGAATGGTCACAACATATATTTTCATGATTCTTTTTCTTTATCCCTAGTCCTTTCCCCATTTTGCACATTAATGGGTCATGTAACTTGTAGGTGACATGACCCATACTTTATACAAAGTTGATTGGGTTGTTCATGAATGCCGAGAGAGACAAAAAGTTTTCCTTTACCTAATATTCCTAAGGTGCCTCAGTTTGACATGCGTCACATTGCTCCTCTAACGATTTTTGAACCAAAGCATCTTTTGTATCCCAACAACGGATGGGAGCATATACAAGCTTATTTGGAGCCATTAGTGAAGATATGACTCTATGTACTAGCCAACTAGAATGATTTTGTTTGCACATCTTGAGTTCGTTTGTTTTTGAACTAGAGAAACTTTTGAAGCCAACCTTTTGAAGCAACAACAGATGGGAACCTATCCAAGCTGATCTTGAGCTCTCAACGAAGATACTACTCTTATGTACTTGAAAAATGGCCTGATTTTGTTTGTATCTTGAGTTTTTTTGTTTAAGTTACCTGCATCATGTCGTTAATCTTATTTTCACATAACACAACTTGAGGTTTTAGCCAGATCAAAAGTATGGACCATTTTTACTGAAAGTTTTTGTTGAATTTGGAAAACTTAAGTGATTTTTTAACGCTTAAGATAAGTCTAAGCATTTACTTATGTTGATTACAATACATCATACTCTCAAACACATTATGAACAAAATAGATGTGATGCATGACTTATATGCAAAAAAAAAAATTGTTCAAGTTAAATTATTATATTAAATTAATGCTCTTTCATGGCCACATCTCCAAATTACGTGTTGTGCATCTATAAGTTCCCCACCATACAACTAATTCTAGGTAGTAGGTAACCATAGACATGTGAAGGCCTTGATACATAGCTCGAATTCCTCTGTTTTCAAAATTTTGCCAAGAAAATCCATTACACCAATCCCGGGAAGTTCCTAAACCATTAACCTCTCACAAGCTTGATCACACCGGTCTTGGAGTTAGCATACATAAGAAAATGAGTACTATAGATATCTTAAAGCGTGAAATTTAATGAATTTTTAATGTTTAGCTCAGATTTTTTCTCCTGTGGTCATTAGCTAGAGCGTAATATTTTAACAACCTTAGGAAATAATTTTATATATATTGAAACATACATTTTAAGGTATGATCTTGCAGTAAATATGAGAAAGTGTGTTGTGATGAGCAGGTTATCAAAGAGAAAACATCAAAAGTGTCTGGGAAATTGCTAAGATTGTAATTTTTATGTCACTAAAAATAAACTATAATAATACTTTGTCAAGAACTAAATCTTCCACAAAATTTTCGGGATGCAGGAGTGGTGGAAAGACATATGTGATGTATGGAAGCACACCCAAAATTCCAAAAAATTGGGCGCTTCATATGCCTAATGATCCCTACAACAAACAATATAACTAATTAACTAAGACGACTTGACTAAATATCTCAGTGAGTAACTTAGTTATTTGCAAGGATGTATTAATTTTTAAAAGTAAAATTTATATTTTCAGTGAAATTTGTGTCCACACTAATAAGTACCTTTAGCAATTCTTGACAAAGAGAAAACACATGGAATGACATTCTCCAATCTCAAAAAAATGCACTTCACAAATCTAGCAGGATCTATCAAAATGTACACTTCAAAGGCACAATTGTAAGCTAAATAGATTGTTATAACTTAACCACTAATAATTTCACTCGTGCTTATTCAAAGGCAAAAGTTGAGAAAAATAGAGAATAAAACTCTTGTCTCTTCTCGCATTCATTTCTTTTCAAAGCACTTTTAAATAAGTATTGTCCCATCTCAAAAGGAATAAAATCATTTACACACATTAGCCAACAAGTTTTCTTGATGGAATTTCTTCTTGTCCCTGTTTCAACCAATTGCACCAATAGAAAATCGATTTGAAATGAGTGAGCATAACAATTTGCAAGAATTCCAGGGTAATGAAAATGCATCTCCATTCCATTGCATCTCTAATACATCTAGTTTCAATGCTACACACAAACAGAAATAAAATTAAAAAAATAGCATAATTTCTTATGTCTAAAATTATAATTTTTTTTAGTGAGAAAGCATATATCATGCAAGGTTTAATAAGCCAACAAGTCTAAGGGCATCCATGGATACACAACCACATTTAAATATGACAACCCAACTGGGTCAATTCTTACTCAAGAAAATTATTGATCCAAGAGCCCAATGCAAACTTGATGGACATGATCTGAGAGATAAATTGAAGTATATGTGTTGAACGTTGGGATTTTATAGATATAGAAAATAAAACTCCATGCATGGAAATGCATTTTGAAAACTATAAAAACTTCCTCTGTGATTGAACCATGTACAAATGCCTTTATTTCTCACAATATTTGTTGTATCCTTTAATGAAGCAATAATGCACTTTGCTCTTTTTGCATTCTGAGAATAATCCTTTGCAACATTGGTTATATGTGTTTCCAAAATGCATGAGTTCTATTTAACTGCACCCAAATTTGGGGCTTACATCTAATGTTATAAATGTTAAAGGAAAGGAGGGTACAAGGATTTTTTAAACAAAAAATTAGCATATCAATATTAATCCTAAATTGTTTAAAAGTCTGCATTTCGAAATTTGATTAATTTTTTTTTTCCTTGGTAAGAAAAAAACTAATAGGATTTGTATTAAAAATAAAAAGACTGTTTTTATTTTCAAAATTTGTCCCATCATATAGCAAAATATTATAATTTTTTTCCCCTGTCATGTTAATCAAGTTTCCATCCATTCACGCCAAAATATATGTAGTGCCACATTAGCATTCAAACTATACATTTATCCATAAGTGACTAAAATAATAAGTCCCATATACAACAAAGGAAAAAAAACTAATTGAAGGAATTATTCCAGCTCCCTGTAATCAGTGATTGTTGTAGGTTACATAGTTGATATTCTTGGAATTTTATTTATGTCTAGCCTTTGATAGAGCATCAAACACATCATTCATCTCC
This sequence comes from Pinus albicaulis, assembly GCA_034641835.2. NCBI lineage: Eukaryota > Viridiplantae > Streptophyta > Pinopsida > Pinales > Pinaceae > Pinus > Pinus albicaulis. The sequence continues at coordinate 575,062,330 of CM076582.1, read as the reverse complement.
CTTTAAATATGAGCAGAGTGAACCTCATTGAAGAGGACCAACATTTTCCTTATTCTCCTCATCCAAAAAGAAAGAGAAGGAGGTGGAAATGTGGACTTCTCCAAAGCCCACTCAATCACCACTTTTGACTTGCCAAAAATATCCATCATTTCAATAGATAATCATCTACCATTGAATTCCACACCCCATCAAGAAATAATTTCTGCCCAATAATTGGAACCAAATCCACTGAACCAATTGAAATGAAAATACATACCCGGTCCAATGAAAATGTAGGCACCACATCTAGATGAACTATGGCTAGGAGCCCCATAAAAAATTTCCAGAAGGTCATTACGCCATATATTCACTTGTTGTATATATCTCGAGGTTTTACTATTAACCACAGGCCCAACTTCTTTAAAATATGCACAAGCTTTCATGCATGTGCCCAAGATATCCAACGATTTGTCTTCAAATATTCCCGCATTCCTACATCGCCAGATCCTCAATGTGATATAGAAAGAAAGAGACTAGAATGTGTTGTATTCCTTCACCCATCCCTGAATACATGATTCCATCGAAGTAGGATCCCATGTAGCCCTAATTTTTAAAATGTATAGAAAACCCGCCCAAGTGGAAACAGAAAATGGGCAAGTGAGAAAAATATATGCCACATCCTCTAGTGCCCTCAAACATAATATGCATCTGCTTAGTCCCGTGAAACCCTGTTGAAAAAAATTATCCCAAGTTTGTATTTTTTTTTTCCACGTTAACCATCCAAAACACTTTAGTTTGAGAGGGAGATTCCAAGGCCATATATTATTAAACCAACCATATCTCCCCTCCAACTGTTGCATCTTATTTATAAATCTATATGCATCTTTGACTAGGATGTGTTCCTATACAGTCTTCCCAGCCTGTGTGAATTTATCCTTCATGCCATATAAAATGATACCAAACATAATTATATTTTGAATGTATCTATCCCATACCCCAAATCTATCTCATACCCCAACAAATTCCCCATATAAACCCAAATCCTTCAAAAAAATCCAAATAGGATATTGAAAAGGATGATCTATAGCTACTTGGATCTAATTGATATAAAAATTCCAAGGTTGTGGATATGGCAGATGAGTGTAGAAGTCATGATGCGGTTTCCATTTATACTTGTAATAGGGTCGAGGCCATTCTCCACTTTTGTGTCCACACCAATTCACCACCTTATATTTCCAAGAAACCATTTTTTGATTTTCATCATCCCATTCCATGTGTATGAAGTTGAAAATCCCTAATTGTGAAGTCACATAAACAAGAAGCAAGGAAGAACAGATTTTTTTTGTTTTTGTTCTAAATTTTAATTAAATGCAAATAGGAATAGAGATTGTAAATGATTTTATTAGTAAAATGCACATTAAAATTTAAAATTTTTATTATGCATGTATTAACTCTAACATAAACTATAAAAATAATAATTATTACAGTCAAAATTTAACAATTTTACTATACTATAGAATTTTTTTGTGAATCACGAAATGTTTCAAATTATGGTTCTCTAAATAGTGTTGTTGTTCGAAAGTATTTTGCTACTCCACAGTGCTATCATGCTCTCTTGCTCCAGGTATGTCTCTCGTGCAAATCCCTCCCTAAAAAATATTGCAAAAATAATGAAATAATGAATAGATTTTACTATTTAAAGATTTTTTTATGAAATTACATTTCCAAAAATCATTTTCCACTCATTTTTCAGTTTAACATTTTTTTTTTCACTTCAAAAAAATAAAGTTGTGTTTTTTTCTTTTCTCGATATTTGGTGCGTTTGTTAACTAACAACACCAGTGCATCCAGTAATAAAACTGCACTGGTGCAAATAAAAATACATGAGCACCGATAACAATAAGTCCTTTTTTAAGGCACCGAAATTAATTTTAGGTATGTACACCAATTTTTATTTTTGATTTTTCTCAAATGCAGGGGGGAAATATCATAACGATATCAAATGGACAATTATTCAAAATCCAGCTCATTCCATAATATTTCTCAAATTCCATCGCAGAGTTTTCCTTAGCCATCTCCAGACGTAATTACTTCATATTTTATTTATATTTTCATCATCTAATTGAATTTATTTTTTTATCCATGTAAATTAGCTGAATAAAATTAATGTATACAAATTTGCAGGTTCAAGCAAATTCATAATCAAGTTCAGATGCACAAAATATTCAAACAATTCCAAAACATCGGAAGCTCTTATCAGGAGCAGCATACCGCAAGGCGCGGTTGGTAGATGAAAATGGACATCCACTTCACCCTGCCAATTGTAACATGCCATCTTCTAGCCATAATCCTGGGACAATGATGGTAATAGTTGTTTGGTATAATGTAATTATTTTCACGTCAAACCAATTAATCATGCATTGACGTGCTTACTAATTGATATCATCGCTTTTTTAATAGTCATGTTCATTTATTTTTTTTTTAAATTATTAGGATTCTAATGATGATGAGAGACCTACATACCATCTTTTGTTTCACCCCATGACAATGTCAAATCGAGAGAAGGTTGAATTAAGAGAAAAAATCAGAGAGGAACGATACGAAGAATGGTTGAATCAACCACCTATTCAATTCCCACTACGTCTGGATTCACCAATTAAGAATGACTACAACAATAGTAGTTCTTCACAAGCTAGAAATGGAGGCAATCAAATAGAGGTTGGTATGGATGATTACTTAAGGGATACGACTTCCATATAGAAAATGTTGTTAGATGCATTCCAAAACAATGATCAACTAGGGGATGAAGCTCATATCGTTGATACCTTTTTCGAAAGCCTTAAATTTTCTTCCACCACCCCTCTCTTTGGACTAGGTGGTCATTCAAAGTCTACCCAGCTGGGGACATCGATGTTACTATACAACTTGAAAGAAAATTTTGGCTTGTCAAATGCATGTTTCTCGAAAATTTTGAGGTAATTGACCATCAAATCCCTTATATTTTGAGAAATATTGTCACACAATAAACATTACAAATGGTAAATTTTATGAACATTAATAATTATTTCCATTTTACATTTAATATTTTCCATGACCAACTACAGGTTATTCAAAGATAAGGTTCTTCCGAGTGATAATGTCTTGCCCGGTAACTTCGAAGAGGCAAAGATATTGTTGAAAATGTTGTGTGCTGAGTAAATATCATATCATGCATGTCCAAATGATTGTATTCTATATAGAGGATAATATGCAGACAAAGAGATATGTATGAAATGTTGGCATGAAAGGTATGATAAATAAAAAAAATAAGGGTAAATCACGTGGTCCTCCTTTTAAGATATTGAGGCACATGCTTATATTCCCAAGGATTCAAAGGTTCTTTCGTTGCAAAGAATTAGGTATATTGCAGGGATGGCATGCCTCACATAGAAGTGAGCTGGGAGTTATGTGAATCCCAACAGATTCAATATCCATGAAGCATATAGAGGATACATTGCCCGAAAAATTCAAGGATGAAGTATGAAGTCTACGACTCAACATAGCCATGGATGGCGTCAACCCATATTCCCTCCAGAACACCAACTATTCTTTTTGGCTTGTAGTAGTGATCAATAACAGTACCCCCCCATGGTTTTCTGTGAAAAATGAACATCTTATATTGGCTCTCATAGTGCCTAGTATAAGACAAGTGGAAAATATGGATGTCTATTTCAACCACTGGTAGATGAATTGAATGAATTATGGGATGGGATAAATGTATACGACCTATCAAGGCCCATCACAGTAGAGAGAAGTTCTATGTTGTATGGCATATGTGCTTACACGACGCATGATTATCTAGGCTTAGGAGTTTTCTTTGGTAAATTACATGTTTATTGATTTATTTATATACATAACAATATTCTTTCACATATTAATTATTTAATTTTTTTAATTGTTCTGATCTTCATGATATTATTTAACTTGCCATGCATATTGTATACAATAATTTCATAGTTCTTGTAACAAAAGGGTATTATGGATGTAAATTTTGTGGACCTTCTCTCAAAGCTAGATGCTCCAATGACCTACGAAAGCCAGTGTATGACTGCTCCAGGGTATTCCTCCCATAAAAACACTATTACCAAAGAGCAACATCCGCTTTCAATGGTAAACAAGAGAGAACCCAAAGGCATGTGATAATGACACCAACTAAATGGCTTAGAGCATATGAGAGAGAGAAGGAGGAGGAGTTCATAGAAATTTCCAATTTAAATGGGGAGCCTATGTTCGATGATCCAGAATTCTTCGACAACTATGTTGAGAAATTTCCCATTGGGATGAAAATGAAATCTATCTTTATAACCTCCCATATTGGGATCATCTTAAGATTACCCACTCATTAGATCCCATGCATATATTTAAAAATGTTTCATCTTCTTTATGCAGACACATATCATAGAAACAAAGTGACACATTGGTTGTTAGGAAATATCTTATTACTTCAAAAAAAATAAAAATTGGCCAAGACAATTAGAAAGTACAGGATCAGAGATTGGTCCCTCTAATTGGTATTTCAAATAAGGTGATGTCCCATGGATTTAAAAAAAATATGATCTTTCTTTGGCAAAGGAAGTTATAATGGGTGTGAGGGTGCCATCTTCATATGGGTCTTCACTACGATGTTGCTTCACCGTGGAAGACCATTTGTCGGGGTTGAAATCACATGACCATTTGAATCTTATAAGAGTACGTATAATGTCAAAAACATGATTTTATTATTTGTTATGTTAAAAAAATTTATCCCATGGGATCATAAAACATAACTAATTTTGTATATTATTGCATGTGTTTATAACTTTGTAGTGTCATTATCCTTTGTTCGTGTGTCGATGTGTGAAACATGACTTCCCCCAAGACCTAGGACGTGCCATATCTAAATTATCTGCATTTGTACATTGGATTACATCAAAGGATATTCATGTGGTTAGCATTCCACAGTGGCGTCAAGAGATAGTTCAGATTGCTTGTATGTTTGAGAAGGAACTGCCGACGAGTTTCATGGAATTGCAAGTTCTTCTTCTAATCCACCTAGTAGATGAGGTTGAATTAGTTGGGGTGGTTTCTTTTCATTGGATGTTCTTCTTGGAGATGTACATGAATAAATTGAAAGGTTTTGTTCGACAAAGGAAAAAACTGGGTCTATGGAAGAGGGATACATATCGTATGAGTCTTTCTATTATTTCAGTGAGAACATCAAGTATATCGACAACACACCAGGTGTGGTGATTTGGGACGATGAAAGGGATGAAGAAAAAGAGAAGGGGAGATTCTCCAAACAAATGGAAAAAGGCGCTTGATAAAGAGTAAGTGACTTGTAATTTTTCAAATTTACACAAAATAAATATTCACCTTGAACTTCGACATAATGTATATTTTGATATCATATGTATTATATGTCGGTTCGATTTCTTCAGCAAATGTAGAAATTGAAGCAATCAATAAATTTGTTCTTTACAATTCCGAAGTGACACAACCCTGGGTCGCATTGTACAAACAAAAGAGAATGAAATGGGATAGTGATAAGAAATAATTCAAATAGTTGAATGGTAGAAGTGTGCCTTATCTCGATCATTTAAAAGAAAATATTCCAATTATATGCCCCAACAATTAGGTTGTTGACCAAATTAGAGAGAAATATGGTGCAACCGATCGTTACTCGCGTGTTGAAGAGGATGCGCTAAACGTATGGATTGGGTGCAACAAATCGTTAATAATATATTTATGTACATTTTAAACTTAATAATTCACCTTTGAAATGTAACATCTATATTTTATAATTTAACAGTTGGGTTATTAGACACGTGACATTATGATTTTTTAAACATTTTTATAGGTGAATTTGTTCCCATCTATGTGGGCATATGGACACCATTTTCACACAGAAAACGCCAATGATGGACACATGAAACAAGACTGTGGAGTGGATGTCACGTTCGATCAATCTAGTCGAGTTAGCCACTGTGATAAAAACCTAGTACAAGGGATGTTAGGTTACGTCAGAAAGATACAAGAGATCGTTGAAGTGGACTTCTCTTCTTTCAAATGTGTTATTTTTAGGTGCAAGCGGTGGGACACCTTTGATCGGAATAATGTAAAGGAAGATCATGATAGTAGGCTAATATGAATCAAATCTAGAAAGATGTGGGATGAAGCTAAGGAGCCTTATGTTTTCCCCAAACACTGCAACCAAGTCACTTTTTTACCCAGATGTGTTGGATAGGGACTAGTGGTTCATATTGAGACATGAAGGCTAGATCAAAACATATTTTTGAGAACAATAGTGTTATCATGCCAAGAGAGCTGAAAGATAATGAGGGTGATCATGAGAACAAAGAGTGATATGGTACATGTGCTATTTCATCATTTATACTATTTAAGATGGGTTTTTATAAAGAAGAGTACCTAACCTTATAACTAAGACTCTTTTTTTTCCAAATTATAATATGTATTTTGAATTAATTTCTTTGCATTGTGTTAATGTTAAAATCATTTCACTTGATAATTTTCAATTATGTTGATCTCGAAAACAATGCACTGTATCAAGTTCTTTTTTTTATATCAATTCCTAAAATAATACAACTACTTGATTTCTTTAAATGGTTTTTCACTATATCATTACTTAAATAAATGCACCCTATTATATATATATATATCTATATATGAATGAATGATATCTTCAAAATTTAAAAAAAAAATGTATTAATGTATACTGTTATTTTTGGTATGTAAGATCATAATAAAATAATGACAATTCTAAACATGAATTTATTTGCATTATTTTCTAAACTTTATTATGTTACAAAAAATGATATTATTCTACATATATTATCTTACAATCATTTATTTATTTTCCTCAGAAAAATTCATATTTTTTCATTAAGTCGAGAAAAATTACATATTGCATCTAGCAGCATATTCAACATATGCAAGTGTATCATAAATAAACATTCTTGCGAAGGAGTCAATATATGTCATATATCATACTGAACGTCCATATAATCTAAAAATTTATGTACAAAAACAGAAAAGATAAATAGATAAATAGCTGCCACAAAAATAAAAGTATGCTATCACATTTTTAAGAGACTGTGGTAGTGTCGATCCAAAATCTGTGAAGTGTCCAAAATTGCAGTCAAAGAGGGACTGCATCCTGTAAACCCAATTCATCAATGAAAGGATGATGGTAGTAATGAAACTCCTGTGCCGCATCATGCTCCGAGATATGCCAACGACCCCACTCTAACTGCGTGGCCTCCTTGGATAGTTGGTTGGCCATCTGGTTCCTCTCCCTGTAAATATGTATGACAGAGATGGAATAAAATAGTGATTTTAACATAAGAACCTCATCCAGAATAGTATTAAGAGTATGAGACTGACAATTCTTGTGAGTTGAACTAATTAATAATAATTTGAGAATCTGAAAAATCCTAAATCCTGTTGTAACCATGTTCCCGGGAGAAAAGTAAATGCAGACGGAGACTATTGAGTTCGCCATAGTTATTAATACCCGGACCAAGCCCCATCTTGAGATTAAAGTAATGAGAATCAGACAAGTGTAAAAAAACACCCCCACCATATCCATTAAGAGTTGAATCCCCATCAAAATATTCCCAAGGGAAGGTATGATCAATGATCTTTGGCTGAATGATCCTAGCTAGAGTGGGTAAACTATCATCAGGAATGAGGTGGAAAATGGAAATGATGTTCCTGTGGGAAGATTCCCAATCAATGGGTTTATCCAGGAAGATGAAATGATTTCTAGTAATCTAGATGCCCCAAGCCATAAGAAGAGGGATATTGCGATATTTTGTGTGGCTAGCTGCCCGCCACCAATTGGTCCAAGCTTAATAGACTGAGGGGCCTGACCAGCTGAGAGAGAAACCCAGGGAGGCAAGAGTGGTGAACCAATGATGCTGAATGGTTGGGCATTCCAAGAATAGGTGATCAATAATCTCCGCATGGGAGAGGCAGAAACAACATTGGGAGGGTCCCTAAAATTCTCGCCTAATGAGGTTGTCTGCGATAGGAATGCATTTAGAAAGGATACACCACATAAGAATTCTGGATTTAGGAGGAGCCAATAGTTTCCATAAGGGCGACCACCACCAAATCTTAAAAGGGGGTTCCAAATCTGTAGAAAGCAAGGTGTATCCAACCTTAGGAATGAATATGACACATTGTGAGGGAGTCCAGATTAATTCATCATCCTTGTCTGTAAGACAAACACAGGTGGCTTGTAGAGCACGAGTATATCAATTTCAGATTGGAAAACTTCAGCAGGTAAGTCCAATGTCTATGTAGACAACCAAGCTTGTGAGGCCCAGGTGGTGTTGATGGGATCTGCGATCTGAGCTAAATAAAAAATACCAGCTTTGTCTAATTGAAGAATAATATTCAGGGGCAAGACGAATTCATGACCACAGCTCGACCAAGCATCTACTTCGATTTTGACCTGAGAGCCCAATCTAACGCACCAAGCCATACCTAACTAAATAAGATTGATGGATTTTGAGATGGCCTTCCATATGATCGAAGCACCCAGAGAAGGAATGATAGGACCTTGAATCCAATCAATAATAGCATGCGGAGCAATACATTTTTCGCAGATGACCTCCTTCCACAAGTTGTCTCCATTAATGAGATGTCAGCCCATCTTGGCTGCTAGAGCAGCTGTAAATCTAGAAAGGTCCTTGAGTCCCCAACCACCCAAAGCCTTGGGTTTTTTAATATTGTCCCATGCAATCCAAGAAAAAAAAATTCTTGTTCCTTAATTCGCCATAGGAATCTCCTACAAATCTGTCGGATTTTAGAGATCACCCCTTTAGGGAGCCATGCAAGTGACATCCAATAGACTGGAATGGCTTCCAGAACTGATTTAATTAGCACCAACCTGCCTGCCCTAGAGATCCATCAATGTTTCTAGATTTTGATCCTGCGATCGAATTTCGCGATCAACCAATTCCAATCGGTGATACGGTAATCATTTGGTTTGAGATGAAATTCAAAGTACTTAAGCCCCTCCTCAAGATGCTTACGAACAAAATTAAAAAGACCCATGGCCTGTCAGGTTTCATTAGAAGATAATTGAATCAACATAATGATGGAATTATTATTTTTGGGTTCCATCCCAGTGGCTTTACTGAAAACACTGAGAAGTTTAGCAAAATTTGAGTTATCCTGGTAAGGGCCATCAAGAAAAATAATTGCATAAACAACAAATAATAAATGAATTAGCAGAATAAAATCATTTAGCTTGATCCCGAGAATAGAGCAATCAAATTTTTCTCTGGCCATAAAGGATGAGAGACCCTCCATAATGAGGAGAAAAATCAATGGGGATAAAGGACATCCTTGTCTTAGTCCCCTACAAGCATGGAAGAAATAAGAGGCAACACTGTTAATAAGAATGTTGAAAGAGGCATTTATAATGCAACCCATGATCCAATTAGTAAAATCATGAGGGAACCCAATGTGGAGGAGGATGAGGTGAAGATAATTATAGTTGGCACAATCAAAAGCTTTAGTAAGATCAATTTTTAGGATGGTGCCCTTGAGGCATTTAGTCTTGATGGAATGTAATGCCTCTTTTGCGGTGCCAATAACTTCATGGATTTGTCTATGATCAAGAAAAGAAAATTGTTCTTTGGCTATGTGCTTTGAGAGAACGGGTTTAATGCAGTTGGTGATGATATTAGAGATGATCTTGTAAATATAGTTGCAAAGAGATATCGATCGATAGTCATTGAAAGTATTAGGTTTGTCCACTTTAGGAATGAAAGCGATAAAAGTGGAGTTGAAGCCCTCATAAATCCGACCAGAGGTCCTACTGTTTTCAATAACATGTAGGAGGTCCTTGCCAATGAGATAGAAGAAATGAAAATAAAATTCAATGATCCAACCATCAGTACCAAGGCTTTTATCCTTCTTCAACCATTTCAAAACCCCTTCGATCTCACCCAATGAAACAGGAGTATTTAATTCCTCCACCTGCTCGTCATCCAAATAACTATGAAAGGTACGAGCAATGTGCATGGTGTCCAATAGGTTAGCATTTTTCAGTGCCCAGTATTTATTAGCGAAATGCCAGATTCCAGGATCAACAAGCTGGTCCTGAGAGTTAGCCACTCTCCCATGATGATCATTGAGTTCCCAGATGGTGTTACTAATCCTTTTACCTTTTGCATACTATTGAAAAAATTTAGTGTTCTCATCCCCCGCCTTAAGCCAAATGGCCCTACTTTTCAGTCGCCAGTCCTCTTCCCTTTTGTGGAGGATTTTAATCTTAGATTGTTCTAGAGAAATAAGCCGATCTTTAGAATCGACAGATTGGAAACCCAAATAGTCAAGTCCTGTCAAGTGACTGATCTCCAGTTCAATGTTTTTAAGCTCCTATCTTCTAGTAATTTTTTCTTCTTGGCCCAAATAATAGAGTGTGATTTAATATGGTTAAGATTATCATAAAGAACCCTGGCAGGGTCCAGCAAAGGGAATAGAACACAGTGCTTCCATTCCCGACCGACGACGGCAAGAAATGCAGGCTCAGTCAACCAACCGGAATTGAATTTAAAGGGTGCCCTGGGCAGCTGTTCACCTAAAATAATATCAAGAAAAATAGGGGAGTGATTCGAAATTCCACCAAAGCCCCCCCCACTGTCTATCTTTGTCAAAGCTCCCTATGAGAGGGAGTTTGATTAGAAAATGGCTGAGTCTCCTTGCAAGCACAGCAACGTCGGTACGCATGTTTCTCCAAGTAGGAATTTTTTTAGTCATGGCCAAATCCAGAAGGTCCTCCTCCTCAATGTGTTTATCAAAATACTCCGATAAGGATTCCGATGAGGCCCTCAATCCCCAAAATTCTGAGAGACCAATGAAGAAGTTAAGGTCCCTACCCAAAATAATTTTGTTCCGCTGCATAATGGGGGACTTCATCCAGAGATCCAAAAAATCCTCAGGACGATGGCAGTGGCCATACACATTGATCAGTGTGATGGATAAATTATAATCACAATTAATGATATCAACACCAAGGATGCCATCTCGACCCCACCATCCAACGACGCAGATGGATCTGTTGTTGATTCCCAAGGTTAGTCTCCCAGATCGACCCTAGGAATCAATCGCCTGGAAAGTCCAATCCGGAAGGAAGCCTGATAAAATTCTAGTAACAAAAATCCCTTCACCCATAGTTTCTTGCAAAAAAAGGACATCAAACTTAGAATTATGAAGATTCTTCTGAGCGCCAACTGTTTGTCGGGACTGGCGAAACCCCTACAGTTCAAAGAAATATAGATCATGTATTAACCCCTTCCCGGGTATTCTTCGCTCTAAGAACCCTTTCGATAGAGGATTGAGTGCCAGCAGCCACCTCCAGACCGGCCCGCCTAATGTCTTTGGTAATAGTGGAAGGTTAGCCTCTAGAAGATCTAGTGAAGGGACCCTTGTGATCCCTCCTGAGGCAAAAAGTTGGAGCAGGGGGGTGGAGACAGATGAACGAAGATTATAACGATGGCCAGAGGATGAATTATCAGAGACAATAGAAAGGTACAGTGAGGGGAACTGTGCCGCAGTCAGAGGTTCGGGAGGAGGGATGGACGGGGGAGCAGAAGCAACAGGACAACAAATGGGATTCAAATTGCATTTATTTACTTGATAAGAGTGAATAGACTGTGCATAATTTGATAAAGAGGGAAGTTAAGTAAACAAAACAGATAGATTAGATATAGGAGGATCGAGAGGGATACCCAAAATAGGTGTTGAGTCCTCCAAATTCGTGTGAGCTGAGTGAGCCGCAGAGCACTGAGCCTGAGAGCGAGTGACCGGGCAGTAACGCTACGCCACTGAGACCTCAGGACTCTATTTGATATGGGCAGCATCCAAGGGAGAAAAAATGATCACAATATCTATCTGAGTAGCTATGTGCGATAGAATCTTGGGCGGATGCCTCGAAACAATGATCAAGGGGCACTCCTTGTACAGATGCCCAACCTCGTGGTAGCGTATACATCTGAAGGGAACCCCTCCGTATTCCAACACCTGATACCGGACCATATCCTTGAAGAAAATGTTGTAGCCATCATAGAGCCCTTCTCTAGTATCCAAATGAACCAGTATACGGGCCACTGAGATGTTACCTGTCTCTAGGTAGGAGCGGTCATGGTCAAGATAAATTCCCAGATCCTCACCAATAATACAAAGAGGGAGTCCAGATTTCTCTTTTTCAGATTCAAATAAGGGAGTCCAATGCTCTAACAGAATAATAAATATCTCCAGGTGCCTGTATTTAGATAAACAAAGGGAACAGAAGTGGGTTGAGAGAAAATGAGGGCGAACCATCTGCGATTCATGGTCAAAACCCCTGGTAGCTGCTCCATAATTCCGCCCCAAATTTCCTCCACCCAAATCTTAAGCCTGGCGAAGGAGTAACTCCTGCCACAGACCCTGCGAACCTAGATCGTCTGCGCGGTGAGCTCCAAATCGACCATGCCCACTCCTTCACCAAAAAGGAGATCGCATCTATGCCTGTTCCTGGTGCACTTCTACTTTTTTTCCCCTACCTGGCACCCAGCTCTTGTCTGTACCTCCCATCACGTCGGGGTTGTCAGGATCCGACGATTTGGGGTCTTCGTTCGGAGGAGCATGGATAGGAATGCCCTCAAAAAATCCTGAAGCCACAGTGGGAATAAATCTGTATGTTCTCTTTTCAAATGGATGGGAAGGTCCACGGAGCCAATATGAATCTGATCGAAATGCATATCCACGGCTTGTCCGAGAGTACCACAGTTAAGACTGGAAGAAGCACATGGTTGTAGGGGGACAGTCGGCGTAACCTGAGCTTGTTGTTCCCATTGACGAAGGATAGATGACGAAGGGATAAAATAAAATAGAGAAGCCATCTGTTGAAGTAACGGTTCGAAGCAGTTAGATGCAGAGGTTGGGGTGTTACCTTCCAACACGGATAGTGAGATGGATGAGTCACACAAATCCATTGCCTCCGCGACCCTCGCTATTGCCTCAACCTCCAAACAGAATTCATACCTAGACCGTGGGAAGATTTGGACCCATTCGAGCGGGTCAGAGGAGTAGTCCACCTCCTTCTCATACATAATGCTAGTCGGACGGAGCCCACCACACAACAACGACGGTCCAAATGGGAGACACAATCAGGAGACAGGAATGGCACCCAAATCATGAAGTAGAAGAAAAACGCAAGAGGTAACAAACCCCAAGGTAAGTGGGGGAGCCGTTGAGGTAAACCTTCAAGAAAACCACGGGAAATGAGGATCCCAGACCCTAGAGCTGCAGATAATGTCAGTGGAAATCACGAGAAACCCTGAAAATTTTGGGAGTTGTAGAATGCAAAGAGCAAGGAAAGAAATAAACCCCTGACAAAATCATCAAAGAAATATATAAAAAAGGGGAGACGACGATACTGAGCCTCCATCGGTCAAGCCCAAGTCCCGCAAGCCGATAGAAACCCCATAAGTAGAATGTCGAGATCCAATAACCCTTCACCACAAGCCGGTAGTGAAAACCCCGCAGTTGCCATGGCTAGGGTTTCGTACCAGTCTCATTTTACAATTATTTATATTCATACAAATTTAAAAATTTATCTGTTAATTTAACAATATGTACGGTATACATTTTACTTGCGGTAGTTATGGTTCAAAATTGACAATTAATTTACAATTTTACAATTTTTGCAATTTTAATAAAATTGAATCATGACAATGCATACAATTACAATTACAATTTTACAATTTCACAATACAATTACAATTTTACAAATATTTTACATAAAATTACAATTGCAATCTTACAATTTTACATACAATTACAATTCCAATTACAATTTTACAATTTTACATACAATTACAATTAAAAATACAATTACAATCACGATACATACAATTACAATTACAATTTTACAATTTTAATAAAATTGAATCATGACAATACATACATTTACAATTACAAATTTACAATTTCGCAATACAATTACAATTACAATTTTACATACAATTACAATTACAATCATGATACATACAATTACAATTACAATTTTACAAATTTGCAAATTTACAAATTTTACAATTTTAATAAAATTGAATCATGACAATACACAAAATTATAATTACAATTTTACAATTTCACTATACAATTACAAATTTACAAATATTTTACATAAAATTACAATTACAATTTTACAAATTTGCAAATTTACAAATTTTACAATTTTAATAAAATTGAATCATGACAATACACAATTATAATTACAATTTTACAATTTCACTATACAATTACAAATTTACAAATATTTTACATACAATTACAATTAAAATTATAATTACAATTTTACATACAAATACAATTACAATTACACAATTTTACAATTACCAAATATTTAATAAATATCATGATTTAATATTAATAATAAACATCACGATCATGATAACCATCGAACAAACATCATATTCTAAAATGCACATTCAAATTCGCTAAGATCATCTAATCATCATGATCATGATCATCTAACAAAACACAAGCATTGTATAACATCATCACAAAACAAACATCAAATATACATCTCATGTCAAATAACTGCTATCACATACACATCCATCTGCAAGCACATTAAATGAATATATCTAACATAACCTAACAATATACACATCATGATGAACACCAACATATAAATTAAGTACATCAACATGAATATAAATTGCATGCGCCATATATATATATATATATATATATATATATATATATATATATATATATAATGTCAAAAATATACAAATGTAATAGAAATTCTTATAAATGTCAAATATATGGTGGTACTACATCAATACTGTAACAAGTACTCGAGGCCTGCTCAGTTGATGGTGCCTCATGCTCAGATGGATGTACCTGCTCAACCAGAGGTGTCTTCTCAGTCGATGGTGCATGCTCAAATGGATGTGCCTACTCAGGATTAGGTGCCTGCTTAGTCGATGGTGTTTGCACAAGACTAAGTGCCTGCTGAGATGGTTCCTGTTCAGAAGATGCCTTCTCAAGGCTAGATGTTGGTTGTTCATCTCCAACACAAGGTGAAGGTGAAGGAGATGGAGTACTAGAATGATCACTCCCCTCGTGATCATGATCATTCGATGAGCTACTATGTCGCGCATCTCCATGGCGCCTATGACTCCTAACCGCTAGTAGCCTGGAAGCTCTGACGATATGACGCATAAGGTTCGTCATATCAAGGGGCATGTCCCTCCAGAGCTCTATGAGCATGCGATCAACCTAGATCTCTATGATTGTCACAGGGTGGACTCTCTTATCAAACATGAGTTGACACAGTCGGTCGCCCAACTCCATCCTGAATTGGATGTCCGCCCTAGGCCGCATGCCCGTGGGTATCTCATCCAAAGAGGTCTGTCACTCTAATCCGTGACCTCCACCATCTCTTCTTCATGATCTACAGGATCATCCGGTGGCGGTGGAATCATGTCCCCAACAAATGTGCCAATATCTACAAAATATATAGAACACAACAATAATTAGACAATTTCATTAAACAATTTAATAAAACAAGTTAAAGAATGTGTTAGAATAAAATTTATTCTAATTAATTAAGGCAATAAAATGAAACTATATTAATTTAAAGAAAACACTAATATTACCTCTAGAATCTGGTGACTCATCCTGTGTGAAGAGGATGTTGGTACACCCTCACCAATCCAAACCCGCATATAGACATGGCACCATCACGAACATGTGATCATGAACACTAGCTAGCAACTCAATGCATCACTAGATATCCTGGCCGGATAGTCGAACAAGCCCCTCTTGGGCATCATTTGGCCCCACATCTACATCCGTACATGTAACATCGACCTACGAGGTTGGAAGACAAAAGTAGGCCTTGTCTTCGGAAACCTCTCAAAAAATAAACAAAATAAATCTGAAGCAAAAGGGAAGGTCAACCTCCCACATGCCTAAGAATGACATCTATCTAATGCTATAAAAAACTGCCACAAAAAAGTGGCCTACCATCTCACAAGTCGCAGTGTCTGGAATAAAGAATCAACATAAAGTAAAAGAGGGCAACTAATGCATTGCCCGTCACTAGTATAGTGTGCAATGGTCATCAGTAGTAGTGAGAGGCACCTCGCCTCCTCTGGGACCAAATGAAGCAATGCATAACTGACCACCAAACACCTGAAAATATGTAGGAGCAAGTATATCATCCCTAATGTATCTCTGGGAGTACGCCAACTGACTCCCTGTTGCATAACCGATGGGGACATCTGGGAATTGGGGAAAATCATGCCCTCTCGAATATAGGCCAGTAATAAAATAAATATCTTCCTCAGTGGATTGGTACCACTAGCCAAGACCGACCCAGAAAGCCTTTCGGTGGGCATCACACCTGTAGATCAATTGTCCTAATAACCCACTGTGCCCCTTCAATGATGTAGCCTCCTCATAGAACTTAAGGAGGCCTACCTCCCTTAAGAGAAACTGGGTGGGTGTCATAATAGGGTGAGGGTACAAAAGTATCTCCCTCTCCCATGCCTCCCACTGCTATATCATGTTATATTGGTCCTCCATATGCTCTTGTTATTACCTTTCCTCTTTGTGTTGACATCACTGAATGATTCACATATTAAATACATCAACCTCCCACATACATAAAAACTATTCTTTTTATTAAATGACAAATATATATATAACTTTTATATTAAAAAAAAAATCCGGTGTGCCAAAAAATTAGTCACGCACCGCTACCGGTGCGTACCTGTTTATCACGCACCCCCCATGGTGTGCATGAAAAAACTTCACTCACCACGAAAACATAAAATATTTTTTGTGCGGTGCATTGACGAAACTATCCACCCCAGGGCGGTTGTTATAGCGCAACGCACCACCCGGCAACCATGCATAATTCTCGGTGTGTTCCGATAAATGACCGCACTGTCATATAGCCGTACATAGAGTATTATTTTTAAAAATTTTAAATGTCCGGTGCAGCCAGAAACCAACACGCACCACAATATTTTAGTGTTAAAGCGGTGTGCTTTTTCTCGATACCGCACTGGAACCCAGTGGGGTTTCCATTAACACCGTTCACGGTGTAGCCTGAAAATTTACAAACAACACTGTGAATTGTAAATTTTAACTCAATTTTGGAAATTAATCCGCTAAAAGGTAAAGTTGGTGGGAAACAAGTAGATTACCTGCACATTTTTGCGTCGAGGAGGCATCTTTGCTGAGACACCGTTTTGGAAAAGTCAAACTCCACACAGTGAGTAATGGACAGAAGCAATGTGGGAAATGGGAGCACTGATGGCAAAGCACCTCAGAGAAGAAAAACTAACATTGGTGCTTGAGAGCTCTACAACACTGTAACAAGTAAAAATGAAGTTTTTTATGACTGGTATTGTTTTTTTTTAAATTAACCCTTTTTCGATGCACTCAATTATGAGATGCATCGAGCGGTTTTACCAATGACCAATTCACTTCTTTATGATGCGATGGATTACTGAGACGCAACGGGCCGGTTTGTAGAGAGAGCACAATGTCTCGGTGTTCCATTTGATAGTACGCACCGGTGCGTTGGATTATTGAGACAAACCAGGCCGGTTTGTACGGACAACATAGTGTCTCAATGTGCCATTTGATAGTACGCACTGGTGCTCTTTATATAAAACACATCGGTGCATGTTATGATTAGAAACACACTGCAGAAAAAACATCTGCAAAAACCTCCACCCACCAACCTCCTCTAGTGACCTCCTCTACAAACAGATATCTAGCCTATTTTTATAAGGGCTTCCTCAAAAATATCCCCTAGAGGGTGTTTTCCTTGTAGTGGTTTTTCATAAATAAAACATATAATCATAAGAAAAGCACATAAATATGTCAAACAAGATAGATGACACTTATCTAATTAAAATGAGAAACTAGCTACGGTCTCTCCACGTTCCACCCAACCATAAACCCCTAGGTTCCTAAATCTCAACCACGGGTCACCCCCAAGACGAGACAATAGTTAGAACCCAAAAATAGAAATATATCCATGGCCAAGGCACCAACCCACTATTCACGACTCCAACCACATCAATATACTTCCTCGAACTTGCGCCCTAGTGGCACACTCTTCTCTAGGCCCTATGAGCCCTTCTGTTGTCCCAGCCTTCTAGGGAACCTTACGCCCAACTAGGAACTTCTCAACATAGGGCTTCCAGGATCTCATGTTGTTTCTAGGGCATCAAGGCACCCTTCTAGGCCATAAACTGAAAGAACTCCTAGTTGGTCCTAGACCCAAGTTTAGGGCTCACTAGCTGGTTGCATAAAATCAAATTTAACCAAACCATATTCGTACAATGATCATAATAATCATCATAATTATCATGCCTCCATATATTTTCCAATAAATATATAATTTTCATCATTTCATGATCTCTATCTACTATGTGGCGCCTCTCTAAATCCACCTGGACTACCCAAGTTCCCTTATCTTCCAATACCGAACACATCAACCATTACATGTCACCGTGGAGTTGTAGTGCTCCCCATACTCTTTTCTATGGAGTGGGCTCCACAACTATTCTATTTTATTATTATAAAATGTACAACAATTACATTGTATTTACAATCTTGAACCTTTGACCACTTAGCCAAAAAAACACCTATACTTGGGCACACTAGCCCCAAAATGTATCTAACACATCTACATGGGCATGCAAACCACATAATATAACTTGAATCAACAACCTATATCATATGTATCTAGCTCACCATCCTAACAGTTATACATGATTATTACATTAGTAGTTCAGTGGAGGAACTCAGGGTGTTACATTCCCCTCCTCCTTACATTAACATCGTCCTCAATGTTTGTTGCCTTAAGCAGTAAACACTTGTTGTGAGGTCCCTAGTCTTCATTGGTATTTTATTAATGTTCCAAAATTTCCATCCAACATATGTTATTTGCAATAATTTCAATTGGTAATTCATGTATTCATAATAAAAGTAAAGCATGCAAACTAAATGAATACTTAGCTACATGAATAAATGGAACACCGATTTCATGGGGTATCTACTTTCCCATCGTCGAGTACATACTTAGCACCCACCAGCTACACCCAAGTGGTGCACCCCTTCACTGCACCTAACAGTCCCTCGGGTCTCATGCCACCATCTCTAGGGTGGTTGATTGATGGACCTAAACGTTCCAGCACATAGAAGATTTAATTGAATCATCTCTTTCTTATCATGCTTTCCCTTCCAGACTCAAGCATCCCCTTCACTCGTTAACAGTCTCTCAAACGATCCATCTAGCCAAGGTCATCATATCAGAGAAGAGTGCAGACCTATAAGGAATTTTCTCCATAAGGTTTTTATCCTGAGCAATTGCATCATCAACAACACAACAACTATTATTAGTTCTCACATCAAATAATTCACGAATACAAAAAAAATCGTTGTTAATCAACATGTCATTATCACACACATGGTCACTAAAATGCATGCATACACATCACATATCCAACTATGTTGTGTGTAAGGAAATATACATATATACACATTATTTCCTTCAAGAGAAATAACAACCAAACACATGCAACATTTGTTAAACAAATATGGAATATAATTTTCAAACAGTGTAACAACTACAAAACCTTCAACCAATGTTGGCATTTATGTTCTTTAGCAATGAAGCCCTATCCCTGCATGTCAACACTATATGTTATCACTTTATACAACCTCTGCATATAATTCCTGCATACAATCCTATTATAGTCTCACTAACAGTTCTTCCAGTGTACATTTCTTGTATGAAATAAATAATATTTTTTACTCTTTTATGCATCTTTGGCTATCATTAAGGCTTATTTCTCTATATGTATTCCAAATAACAACTAACCTAGTCAAATTGTGCTAACTTGTTGTAACTAACCACTATATTCTACTTTGAGTGATTATAGTCTTGTTAAAACTCATCATTTCCTTGTTGTAATCCTATTACAATTTGTCACAACCTATTATAATACATGTGATAACCTATTCACATCCCAGTTGCATGCACCTATTATGGTCTACCATAAAAATTGTTGAGCCTGTCATGATCTTGTCAAAAAACATGTCATAATATGTCATAAGCCTGCCATAGCCTGTCACAGACTTATCATAGACCTATTACATATTGGTTTCAACCCATGGTAATACCTGTAAAAAACCCCGTATAACATGTTATAAACTTGTCACCACCTGTGACCAATCCACTTATTGTAACCTATTGTACTTGTTAGAGTCTTGTTACCTACTTGTGACACTCTGTTATAGCTTATAACATACATGTCACTTACTCGTGACATACCAGGTTCAATTTGTTTTCAACTTGCTATTTCCTCTAGGAAATCTATTATACCACTTGTATCTTGTCCATACCACATATAACTTAGTATACCAATTGTCCTTGATACCACGTAATACCACATGTACCTAGTTATAACATTTATATCCGTGCAACAAAACCTGTATATGATTTTGTTACAAAACTATCATAGTTTGTCATAATCACTATGATACCCTGTGCATGAACCTATTTTTTGGCCAAGAGTGCTCCTTTTCAACTATATATCCTATGTTATTACACATCTATTCCCATTTATTCATCTCTTTCTATAACAATACAATTGCTCCCTTTGTGACCAATATCAATGGGTAGCAATTAATATCGCATATGTGATACCAAAAAGCCTAATCATTTTCTCGTTGTTTCATCACAAAATTTAGGGCTTCACTGGTGTTACCAATATTTCAAATCCTACTTCTCATTCTGATCACATTACAATATAAGGGGAAAGCCTCTTCCTTTAAATATGCATGTGCCCCCTGTCAGATTTTCGACTTGGATAAGCTACAATTAAGGACCTTTAATATGCAGATCCCTATAGGAAATTTCACCCACATAGAACAAAGTGGCGAATTAGAAAGTGCCACTTGTCACAACCTCATTGGTAGAAACCTAAAGAATATTCCAGAAGATTCATTTTTTTGCTAATTGGGCTACCATGTCAGCAACCTGTCCAATTTTGCAATTTTTTTTAGTTGTTTGAGACAACGAACAACATGCCATAACTTACTCATACGAACTCGGATTTTGATGAAATTAGTTGCGTTGGAATCCTAGTGAAAGCTCTATGTTGTCATCCTAGTTTTGAGCAATTCTGAAAACTTTGATCTTTGAGCTAAATACTAAACACCTGATCAGCTACAAACTCTTTTGAAAGACCTATCAAGTCTTATTGTCTTTTAGTTATTCCAACATTTGTACTATGACTTCCTCCACCCAAAATATATTTCTGATTTTCTTTTACAAAATATTTTATCATCCAAATTGATCCATGCTTTATGATGCCAAGGAAGTTGACTCAAATCCCTTAAGAATGGTTGAATTAGCACCCAGGGATATTTCCTTGTGTTTCTTTTAACAATAACCCATTTATAACTTTTTATCCCTATGGTGTCTTATGACATTTTATTCCAAAATTCTCTCCCAATTTCAAATGATGGGTTTACCATAATTTTCATCTTATCAATAGCTTTCTATTAACTATTCATTTGCACAATTCCAACATCGAGGAAAAAAGTTACGCCCTCCATCGGTTTAGACTAATAAGCCTAATTTTCTCCTCATACTCCCCATAGCTTTCTGCTAAAATTTATGTAGGATTTTAACATCAACCCAAAATTCTAGGTTTATTACCATACTCTGCTTGAAATTACCTTTTTATTAGCTATTCATGGGACAAATTCTAACTATTGGGAAAAATTTTATGGCCTTGCAAAGTCTATCCTTTCTTACCCCACGCATTTAGTTGTTTCAAGCCCTACTTTGTTTTGAAATTTGGCGCTCATGCACCCTAAAATTTCTCATATGCTTGTCCAAATTAGCGGCCACGTGGCACACTCACAACTACACCCTCGAGTCCACCACATAATGGAGTAAATGTTACAAAGATTCCACAAGCGTGAGCTCCTCCTTGCACACACACACACAGATGTTGCTCACAAATAAAACATATTTATATATACAAAAGAAATATATATATATATATATATATATATATATATATATATATATATATATATATATATATATATATATATATATATATATATATATATTTGAGGGCTCACTCCCCCCCCCTCTGGTTAAGAGCATGTGTTTACTCCTAAGAGGTCACAGGTTCAAAACTAGAGGGGGGTAGAGTATGTATGCCTTCGTAGTCTTAGCAATCAAATCGCTGCGCAGAGGTGGGTCCCTTGTCCCAATAAAAAAGGGGTCTCATACACCAATTTGGTGTCTGGCTTGGCCATGACCTTAAAATTAGATTATTATTATTATTATTATATATATATATATATATATATCCTCGGGTTCACCATACACTCTCCGCACCCACAGTCACATAAACAAACACATATAATTTATATCCCACTAATCAATTCCCCATAATTACTGACGAGACTAACAACAGAGGTAAATCACAGGACCCTCCACGCACCTCAACAACATAAATAATAAATATTTTATATTATAAACCTTAGTAGATTAGTGGTTGGGCTTAGTAAATCGGACGATCACAAGCCCATCAGACCCTACAAACTAACCCAAGTTTTAACAAAAACTTATGCTTTAATGGGATAGAACGGTCCAGATTCCTTCGATCCCATGTCTTTCATGGCCATCGAGCCCCAACATGTTTGAAATTTAATGTGTTGGGTATGTTTTATACTCTTTCCACGATTAGTCGCACGCACGGGGAGCGCCGATCGTCCTCTATATGTTGCATTGGGTGCAATAGGGGGGTCACGGGGGGGGGGAGGGTAGCAGCCCCCGCTGTTCGGGGTCCAAGGCAATGCCCTGGGAAAAAAAATTTGGACCCTATTTTTCAGTGGGTGGACTTGCCCATGGTTTTGTGCAGGGGTTTTCACATGGTTTTGGGGCATGATGGTTTTCGGCCCCTGGTATTTTGTAGATCCAGTCAAGGGAACTATGGTTATGTTCTAATCCAAGGTTAATGGATTTGGGTTTATTTATGCTTCGGCATGTATATATATGTGTTGTAACACTAAAAGGAATATAATGAAAAATCAAGTTGGTAGTCTATATTTGGGATCCAGGGAAAAATATCTATGTATATTTGTTTTATGTTTTATGCTCTCATTATTGTTTATTTTTTTTCTTTAATATTTGTTTGCAGATAATTTCTATACAGGGTTAAAACATACATTTGGTATCGGAGGTGTTTCAGCTTCAAGGGGACGCCTTTGCTGCTGAGGGGTTTTTTTCTTGGGCATGTGGTAGACCCTGTTCAGTGGGAGATCTGCGAGATCGATTCTTGCGGTGAAAGAAGATGGCGAGAAATGGAAAGATAGAGATAGAGAAATTTAATGGTGAGATTTTTGAGTTGTGGAAGCTCAAGATGGAGGATCTGCTGGTGGATAAAGATCAATGGATCACGGTATATCTAGGTACTAAACCAATGACAATGTCAGATGAAGACTGGAGGAAGTTGGAACGAAAGGCAAAGAGCACAATATGATTGTGTGTCTCAGAATCAGTATTGTTGAATGTATCTGGGGAAGATACGCCGAAGAATTTTTGGGGCAAGCTAGGGACTTTGTACTAATCTAAGTCTTTGGTGAATAGATTGTTCCTGCGAAAAAATCTATATAACCTAAGGATGAAGGATGGAGACTTGGTGACAGAGCATCTGAACGCCTTCAATACTGTGGTAAGTCAGTTTTTATCTGTTGATATTAAAATCTTATATGAAGATAAGTGCATCAGTTTGTTGTGTTCTCTACCAGATTTGTGGGACAGTCTGGTTATTGCGATAGGTAGTAATACAACTACCTTGAATTTTGATGACATAGTCTCAGCCTTGTTGTCAGAGGAAATGAGACAGAGAAATATGGAGGGTCGGAATGGAGATTCCTTATATGTACAAGGAAGGTCCCAAAATAGAAACAAGAATAATTTTTCAAGTGGGAGATTTAAATCTCTAGGAAATTTTGTAAAGGTGTGATGGAAATGTGGAAAGGAAGGGCACTACAACAAGGACTGCAGATATAATTCTCATGAGAAAGGAAAGGGATCTGATGATTCTCCTTCTACATAGGAAAAAACCACCTCGGATGAAGGTGGGGATGTGTATTTGGCTTCTTCTTTAAATACACATGTAGATCATGAGTCATGGTTGATTGACTCGGTTGCATCCTTTCACTTCACTCCCCATAGGGAGTGGTTCTGCGAGTATGAGAAATATGATGGCGGTGATGTATTCTTAGGGGATGATAAGAAGGCCATAATTTTCAGACGTGGAAAAGTCAAGTTGAAGCTGCAAGGTGGAAGGATTAGAACACTTCCTAGTGTTCTGCACATTCTGCATTGGCCAGAAATCTGATTTATGTAAGCAAGATGGATGATGCAGGTGTAAAAACAGTGTTTGAGAAAGATAACTGTAAGATGGTTAGGGGAGCATTGGTATTAATGCGGGGAGTTCGGATTAGAACTCTATACAAGCTTCAAGAAAGCACTGTTATTGATGGGTGCAATAGTTCTGTGGTTCCTGAAAGTGGAGTGGAAAGCCTAGCAATCTCTGGAGAAAAGACCATGCTATGGCATCAAAGGCTTGGACATATTGGAGAGAAGGGCCTTCAGATACTGCATGGAAATGGTATGGTAGAAGGTATGTCTAATTTCTCTCTGGATTTCAATTTCTGTGAACACTGTGTATATGGGAAGCAGAATTGGGTGAGTTTTCCTTCTAGTGCTAAGAGGGCGAATAAGATATTAGAGCTTGTGCATAGTTATGTGTTTGGACCTGTGTCGGCTCCATCACTGGGTAAGTATGTGTACTATGTTTCATTCATAGATGAATTCTCAAGGAATACATGGATATATTTCTTGAGGATAAAATCTGAAGTCTTTAACAGATTTAAATAATTTAAGGCTCTGGTGGAAAACCAAACAGAGAAGAAGATAAAGGTGTTGAGGACAGATAGGTGGAGAGTTCCGCAAGAAGGAATTTGAATAGTTCTGTAAGAAGTGTGGTATAGCACAATAGAAGACTAATCCATACACACCTCCGCAAAATAAAGTTGCAAAAAGAATGAACAGAACGCTAATGGCAAAGAAAAGAAGCATGCTCAGTGCTATCGGGTTAGGACAAGAATTCTGGGCAGAAGCAGTGGAGACTGCATGTTACCTAGTTAATAGATTACCTTCATCAACATTGGAGGATAAGACTCCACGTGAGGTATGGACTGGTAAGAAACCCTCTCTTTCACATATGAGGGTATTTGGATGTGATGCATATGTACATGTTCCAAAGGAGAAAAGGACCAAGTTGGATAATAAATCTGAAAGGTTCATCTTTATTGGGTATAAGGATGGTTTAAAAGGTTACAAACTTTGGAACCCAGAAACAAGGAAGGTTGTGTACAACTGAGATGAGATGTTTAGAGAGTTGAAATATGTTGTTAAACATGAAGTCCTACAAAAGGAACCTAAGAAGATAGGGTTTGAGCTAAAGGAGGATGAATAAGACTCAACAACAGAAGAAGATTCAGAAGAGGAAGAGCCACAAAATCCAGCTGTGAGAAGATCAGTTTGGGAAAGAAGATAATAAGAAAGGTATAGTCCATTTGCTTTCTGTTCAAATTTTTCTTTAACTATAACTAATGATGATCCTAGAATTTTCAGGGAGGCAGTGGATTCAGAGGATGGAAAACTCTACAAGGATGCCATGGTTGATGAAATGGCATCCTTGCATAAAAATGAGGCATGGGATCTGGTGGAGTTGTTGGCTAGAAGGAATCCCATCGAGAGAAAATGGGTGTTTAAGAAGAAGATGAATGTAGAAGTCAAGGTGGAGAAAAAAAAAGCTTGATTGGTAGCAAAAGGTTATTTCCAGGTGCCGGGAATTGATTTTGGTAATATTTTTTCTCTTGTTGCCAAGGTTAATTCTATTAGATTACTTCTATCTTTTGATGTTGCCTTTGATTTTGAGGTAGAACAGATGGATGTGAAGACAACATTTCTTCACGGGGATATGGAAGAGGAGATCTACATGAAGCAACCTGAAGGCTTTATGGTGAAGGGAAAGAAATAACTGGTATGCAGGTTAAAAAATTCTTTGTATGGGTTGAAAAAGTCACCAAGGATGTGGTATCATAAATTTAATACCTATATACAGGGACTTGGCTTCACCATAAGAAAAGAGGATCACTGCGTATATTTTAAATTAATTGGTGACGGTGTTATTTATTTGGTCTTGTATGTGGATGATATGTTGCTGACTGGAAATGAAAAAGAAATTATCCAGGATTTGAAGACCCAATTGTTCTCCAAATTCGACATGAAGGATGTTGGTGTTGCAAACTATATTTTGGGCATGGAAATTAAGAGAGATCGGGCAAAGAGGAAGCTCTGGTTAAACTAGAGGAAGTATGTCGAGACAATATTATAGAGGTTTAATATGAAGGATAGTAAATCGGTGAAGGTTCCTATTCCTATGGGTGTAAAGCTATTTGCTGAACAGTGTCCCAAGACACAAGAAGAAGAGGAGGATATGTCTCGTGTTCCATATGCAAGTGCAGTGGGTAGCCTGATGTATGCAATGGTCTGTACTAGACCGTACATTGCACATGCAGTGCGAGTATTGAGTAGGTTTATGTCAAAACCAGGGAAGGAGCATTGGACAACAGTGAAGTGGGTTTTCATATATTTGTGTGGCACTAGTGATTATGGCTTGTGTTATTAGGGAAGACCAAGATTGGACAGAGTTTTGGAAATTCATGGTTTTGTTGATGTAGACTAGGCTGGAGATCTGGACCAAAGAATATCTACAAGTGGGTATGTGTTTATCCTATTTGGAGGTGTAGTCAGTTGGATGAGTAAAAAACAATCCGCAGTGGCTCTTTCAACTACAGAGGCAGAATACATGGCAGCCACTCATGCAAGCAAGGAAGTAGTTTGGTTGCAGAGATTGTGTTCAAGTATGGGGTTAGTGTAGCGGGCTATAAGGATAGACTGTGACAGCCAAAGTGCAGTTTTCTTGGCTAAGAACCCTGCTTATCATTCAAAGACAAAGCACATTGATGTTCAATATCACTTTGTGAGAGATATGGTTGAGGATACAAGGGTGTTGTTGGTAAAGGTGGGCACTTTGAAGAATGTTGCAGATGCATTGACGAAGTCTGTGAGCACTCAAAATTTCTCTTGGTGTAGAGAAAAAATGGGTGTTGCAGAGCTGGGATAATGACTAAGATCTCTTGTGGAAAGAAGACAACAAGTGGGAGAATGTTGTGTATGTGTTATATTATTTCCACGATTAGTCGCACATGCGAGGGGGATTCCCCCCCCCCTGTATGTTGCGTCGGGCGCAACAGGGGGGTGGCAGCCCCCCCTGTATGGGGTCCAGGGCAGTGCCTCGGGAAATTATTTTGGACCCTATTTTTTGGTGGGTGGACCCGCCCATGGTTTTGTGCATGGCTTTGCACATGGTTTTGGGGCATGATGGTTTTCGGCCCCTGGTATTTTGTAGATCCGATCAAGGGAACTATGGTTATGTTCTAATACAGGGTTAATGGATTGGGGTTTATGTATGCTTCGGCATGTATATATATGTGTTGTAATACTAAAAGGAATATAATGAAAAATCAAGCTGGTAATCCCGATTTGGGATCCAGGGGAAAATCTCTGTGTATATCTCTTTTATGTTTTATGCTCTTGCTATTGTTTATTTTCTGTCTTTAAGATTCGTTTGTAGATAATTTTTGTAAAGAGTTAAAACCTATATAATGGGCCTTCTCGAGTCTGATAAGATCTGAGTTCCACCGCTCGGCACGGTTCCACCATTTTTGACCAAAGAAAATACGTTCATCAATATTTTTCTCTGTATTCACAACACCTTCACCTTGTGGCTCACCACTCAACTCTTGGGCACCAATGTTCGAGCTTTTGTGGCCCATATTTGCATCCCGTGATCACCTCTTTAGTGTCCTCACACTATGGACTATCAAGAAACCATATGACTCAACTCTTAGTGATAATCAATGCCACCTCTATGGCTCCCAATGGTCCCACCTGCACAACTTCTCCACAACGATTTAAATGATGAATTGAAAAAACAATTCCACCATTCCCCTATGCTCACATATAGTCAAGATAATTTTGATGTCACATAGTTCATTCAAAATAGTAACAACATTAAATTTCATTTCCAATTATTTTTGGAAGTTATGAAAACAGTAACAACTTGGAATAAAATATGTGTGTTTCCATTCATGTCCCAGGATTTAACTACATCCTTTAACATTCTTATTTATGGCTACATTATCATTAAAAATTGTAATACTTTTGTTGTGTAACACTTTAGTCATGAAGACAAAGCAATGCTCTTGTCCCTTGAGAGGGAGCTTGAGTTGCATGCAGTTGATGAGCTCTTAGCTCCAAAGGATGAACCTCAGGATGTGGACCAACCACAAGTAGAGGAAAATAGAGTGGTAGAAACCACTCATGCAGATCCATCCACTAAAGATGGAAGGAAGCACACTAGAAAGGCTGATAGATTATTGGTGGATGCGAGAGAGAATTTGGGAGCACCCACATCACAATGCACGCAAAGAAGGTTCCCAAAGCGGTACACTAGATACATGGCTCTTATGAGCGGAGGTACTAATATAGAACCATCCTCTTTTGAGGAAGCAGTGCAATAACCAGTGTGAGTTGATGCCATGGTTGAGGATTATGAATCCATTATCAGGAATAGTGCATGGGAAGTTGTCCCGAGACCAATGGGGAAGTCAGTGGTAGGATCCAGATGGGTCTACAAGGTGAAGGAGGTAGCATATGCGACTGTGGAAAAGCACAAGGATAGATTTGTGGCCAAAAGGTTTTCTCAGGTGGAGGGGATTGACTATGATGAGAGTTTTTCACCAGTCACAAGGTACTCATCCATTAGATTCATCCTTGCACTCGCATCAAGTGTACATTGAGCAACCGGAAGGTTTTGGGACCATATACAGGGTGTCACATGTGTGTAGACTCGAGAGAGCACTGTATGGGCTTAAGCAAGCACCTTGTGCTTGGTAGACCAGGATTGATAGCTATATCACCGAGTTGTGTTGAGATTCAACAAGATGATGAGCTTAGTGAAAATTAGTCACCTTCACTAAGTGGGCCCGCATGCTAGTTTTAGGTGTATGTCTATTTTTAGACATGGTGATCAAATCTTAGAAGTTGCAGGATGCTATTTGTGGATGGTTGGTCAAGTTGGAAAAATAGATGAAATTCTATTTTTAGAATATTGGTCGAAGTCTATTTATAGATCGTTGATCTAAAAATAGAAGTGTCGATTATTATTAGCTCTTAATAATAATCCGACAATAAACTTCAACTTATTCTCTTGGAGCACTTAATTTCAGTATATAGATTTGGAAAATCAGTGGGCTGAAGGAATTACGCAATTCCTAGGGTTTACTGGTGGTTCATGCATGGAGGACTCAGTTAGAACTGAAGTGGAAAAGTTATGACAGAGTTGGAAGAGTAGTTCATGGAGTTGTTATTCAGGTTAACTCATTTAATGGAGTTAAACTCAGTTGAGCTAGTTGTATCTAGTCTAACTGAATGATACACTAATGAGAGTGGAGTGAATTACTTAGTTAATTAATTCACAAATAATAACTCATTAATCAACTGAACAATTACAATAGTTAACTACAATGCAGTTCCAGTGGAGACCCAATGGAGAGATAGGTGAAAGGGTGAGATGGACTATCTGTTGTGACTATAGTGATGCATTTACTGCACCACACACACATTGGAGTTTCCAATGAGGATTGTGCAGTGCAAGCAAGGTAGATTCGAATTCATTCAGGGGTCTTCTTCAACAGGGATTGCGCAGTGGAGGCAGGCTATTAGGTGGCAAGAAATCAGTGCATGGATTTGCAGATTTCTTCTGATTAGTGTGTAACGATTGACTGTATCGAGAGCTTGATGTACTAAGCTTTGTATGAGAGTGTTACATGATATCCATGATACATAATATATGATAGTTGGGGTTTTCAGCTTCAGGATTTCCCGTTAAACAACTATGTTATGTGCGATTGTTTCTATTTCTTCATGTGTTTGCAATTGATTTTAAATTTCCGAAAAAGATTAACAGTGGAAGGATTCTGTATTTATCAAGAAGATAAATATTGTTAGATCAGGAGAATATAGATATATACATGCATCTTGTATATAATTTTTACATGGTATCAGAGCAGTGTTAATTCTTGAAGATTGCAATTGTGAATAATTGCTGAGTTTGTGCTGGTGGAAAATTCGAATTTGCTGTAGAAAATTCTTGGTGCGACAGTTGAGTATACATTGAAATGTCTTTCAATGGGTTTTGATTGGAGTATGCCCTTGATGGCAGCTCGAATTACATAGCCTGGAAGGATAGGATGGAGGTAGTGCTGGAAGATAATGGAATAAAGGAGTTCATCGATAGTGATGTTCCTAAGCCGGGATCTAGTAATGTTGCATTACTTGACGCGTGGCAAAAGAAGGTAGAAAAGACAGGAAGAATTCTGTTGGAAGGTGTGAAGGACCATATTGTGTCCAACCTTCATGGGAAAACCACTCCATTTGCAATGTGGAAGGCTTTGACATATTTTTTCCAAAGCAGCAGTGACGAGAGGAAGTTGGCGCTGAAAGATAAGCTCAGAAAAATAAAAATGGAGAAGCGTGACAGTATTCCAAAATATCTCATGAAGTTTTTCCACTGTCGGGATGAACTGGGAAGTGGGGATTACTATTGATGATGAAGAATTGGTGAGCTTGGCTCTCCTTGGGCTTCTTAAGAGTTGGCATAGCTACGAAGACTCTGTCAATGGATGGGCGAAACTCTCGGGATGGGTGCGACTTTGGTCAGATCTTGTGCATGAGGAGATAAGGCGAAGTACCAGGGATGGCTCTTCATCGAAGAATGAAGATGAAGATAATTGTGCTTTGGATGCCAAAGCAAGGAAAGGGAAAGAAATCCCATCCAAAATCCAAAGCTAAAGGCAAGAAGCAGGATTTGTCCAAGGTGAAGTGTTTTCACTGTCACGAACATGGGCATTTCGCCACTAATTTCCCACAGAAAAAGAAGAACAAGAAGGTTGCTAGAGCTGCAGCTGGAGAGGCCTTAGCCTTGCAATTTGAACTTGATTTCTCTTTGATCGCATGCTTGGTTTCAAGCTCTATGGGATCAGTGTGGTATCTTGATAGTGGTGCGTCTTTCCATATGATGGGAGGCAAGGAGTTATTTAGTGACTTGGAGGAGAAGGACCTTTAAATGCATATAGAGATGGGTGACGATGGTCGATACAGTGCGACTGACATTGGGACCATTACCTTTGAGAGGGAATTAGGGAATCCATTTATGTTGAAAGATGTTATGCATGTTCCAGGTCTGAAGAAGAATTTGGTCTTGGTCACAATGTTGGAAGACAGAGGTAATGACATTTTTTTTAGCAATGGAAAAGATTTCCTGCGACATAAAACAATGGGTCAAACCAAGAGGATAGGGATTCGAGTTAAGAATATAGACAAGCTGGAGGTAGATGGCTGCGTTGTAATGATGGGCAAACTAGAAGAATTGGTGAGCTAGGATGAGGGCGAATTATGGCACAAGATATTGGGCCATCTTCACCATGGTGCTTTGAATATTTTGCAGCAGATTTATATTGGACTTCCCAAGGGTACTCTTGCGCAGTCAGATCAGTGAAAGGGATGTACTATGGGTAAGTTTGTGAATACCACCTTTCATGAGAAGGAGAATCGTGCTTCGGTGATCCTTGAGAGAATTCACACAGACGTGTGTGGACCTTTCTCGATTGCTTCAATAGCCAAACATAGGTATTATGTTATATTTTTTGATGACTATTCTCGTAGATGTTGGATCTTTTTCATGCAGAAGTAGAGAAAAACATTCTCAAAGTTATTTGAGTTTAAAGCATTGGTGGAGAAGGATTCGGGGAAGCAAGTGAAAGCTCTACAAAGCGATAATGGTGGTGAATACATCTTGGGCGAATTCAAAGACTTCTGTAGAAAAGAAGGAATTCGAAGAGAACTCATAGCGCCTCATAACCCACAGCAGAAAGGGATCGCGAAGAGGAAGAATAGAACGATCGTGGGTGTTTCACGAGCTATGATTGAGAGGGAGCTAGACTTGCATGTAGAGGAGGCACTACTTGTTCCGAAAGATGAGCCTCCAAATGTGGATCAGCCATAGGAAGAAGTTCATGGAGTGGAGGAGTCCAATCATGTAGAGCCAAACATCAGAACTAGCAGAAAGCATACCACAGAAGCTGAGAGATTGAAGCTTGATGCGACACAGAATGTAGGATTCCCTACATCACAGTGTAGATAGATATAGTCACCTGACCATTTTACTAGATACATGGCTCTCATGAGCAAGTGTATCGTGACAGAGCCATCTTCTTTTGAAGAAGCAGTGCAGGAGCCCACATGGGTAGATGCCATGGTGGAGGGGTATGACTCCATTGTCAGAAACAATGCTTGGGAGATTGTTCCAAGGCCGGTGGGCAAATCAGTTGTTGGATCAAGATGGATCTACAAGGTAAAGCAAGCTGCTGATGGGAGCGTCGAGAAGTATAAGGCAAGATTTATTGCCCGAGGCTTCTCATAGATCGAGGGGATTGATTATGAAGAAACCCTTGCACCTGTCGCACGGTATTCTTCCATAAGGACCATCCTTTCTCTCTTAGCGCAGATGGGTTGACACATTCATCAGATGGATGTGAAGACTGTGTTCCTTAATGGGATCATTGAGGAAGAGGTGTACGTTGAGCAGCCTGAAGGATTTTAGATCTTCAGCAGTGAGTCGCATGTGTGTGTGATAAAAGACAAGTAGACAGGGCTGAAACAAGTGTTCCCATGCTTGGTACACGCGATCGACAAACCTATTTCATTGGACTTGGCTTCACTAAGAGTGAGGCTAATGCAAACTGTACTCAAATTGTGGTGGAGGGTAAGCTTTTAATCATTGTTCTTTTATGTTGATGATTTAATACTAATGGGTGATGAGTAAATTGATACAATCATGCAAGGCAGATCTTGCAAAGGAGTTTGAGATGAAGGATTTGGGCCTCCTTCATTATTTCCTTGGATTGGAAATATGGCAGCAGGAAGGTGAACCGTTTGTGTCTCAAGGCAAGTATGCCCGGGAGATACTGGAGAAATTTCACATGCAAGGCTGCAAGCCTATTGACACTCCTCTTCCAAGAAATTGGAGGAAAGACGATGCTACATCGGCAGAGGTAGTGGATGCCACTGTTTATCAACAGTTGGTAGGTTCACTCATGTATTTATTTAATACAAGACCAGACATATGCTATGTGGTGAACTAGCTTTCACAAGCGATGCCTGCCTAAGCTCTTTGGAAGGCGCGGTGTAAGTATGTCTCGTGATATCTCGTGGAACATCTCGAGCATGCTGTAATATAGTACAGCAAACGGATGAAGTGAAGTTGCATGGCTTCACTCGGGATGCAGCATTGGAAAGGTAGCCCAAATGTACGTAAAGAGTAACATCGAGGGGATTTTTAGTATCGTATTTCCACGCTTTCTTTTGGTACAACAAGAAACAAATATCCATGGTATCTGGGCCTAACAGGCGTAATACATGGCAGCAAGTCAAGCCGTATGTGGCCATCTCATGAGGAAGATCTTGGTTTGTTTGTCTTTGCTCACATTTAGATCCCATGTGTTGATACATTGTGATAATCGTAGCTGCATTGAACTGACACATTGTGTTTCATGATAGATCTAAACATATTGATATTCGGTATCATCATATCAAATATTGTGTGCAGCGGAAGATCATGTTGCTTCAGTACATTCCTACGGAAGATCAGGATGCAGATATTTTGACGAAGGCGCTCACTAAGAGAAAATTCGAATACCATAGAGGCAAGATCGGGGTGAAGGATAATCCCTATCTTGTTGAGAGGGAGTGTTGAGATTCAAAAAGATGATGAGCTTAGTGAAAAATAGTCATCTTCACTAAGTGGACCCGCAGGCTATTTTTAGGTGTAAGTCTATTTTTAGACATGATGATCATATTTCAGAAGTTGCAGGATGCTATTTGTGGATGGTTGGTCAAGTTGGAAAAATAGATGAAATTCTATTTTTGGAATATTGGGCGAAGTCTATTTATAGATCGTTGATCTAAAAATAAAAGTGTAGATTATTTTTAGCTCTTAATAAGAATTCGACAATAAACATCAACTTATTCTCTTGGAGCACTTAATTTTAGTATACAGTTTTGGAAAATCAGTGGGCTGAAGGAATCATGTAATTCCTAGGGTTTACTAGTGGTTCATGCATGGAGGAATTAGTTAGAACTGAAGTGGCAAAGTTATGACAGGGTTGGAAGAGTAGTTCATGGAGTTGTTATTTAGTTTAACTCAGTTAATGGAGTTAAACTCAGTTGATCTAGTTGTATCTAGTCTAATTGAATGATACACTAGTGAGAGTGGAGTATATTAATTAGATAATTAATTCACAAATAATAACTCATTAATCAACTGAACAAATACAAAATTTAACTACAGTACATGTCAGTTCCAGTGGAGAGATAGGTGAAAGGGTGAGATGGACTATCTGTTGTGACTATAGTGATGCATTGATTGCACCACACACACATTGGAGTTTCTAATGAGGATTGCGCAGTGCAAGCAAGGTAGATTTGAATTCATTCATGGGTCTTCTTCAGCAGGGATTGCGCAGTGGAGGCAGGCTATCAGGTGGCAAGAAAATTAATGCATGGATTTGCATATTTCTTCTAATTAGTGTGTGACGATTGATTGTATTGAGAGCTTGATGTACTAAGCTTTGTATGAGATTGTTACATGATCTCCATGATACATAATATATGATAGTTGGGGTTTTCAGCTTCAGGTTTTCTTGTTAAACAACTGTGTTATGTGCGATTGTTTTTATTGCTTCATGTGTTTGTAATTGATTTTAAATTTCCGCAAAAGATTAACACTGGAAGGATTCTGTATTTAGAAAGAAGATAAATATTGTTAGATCGGGAGAATCTGGATATATACATGCATCCTGTATATAATTTCTACAAGTTGGGCTTCACCAAGAGTGAAGCGGATGTGAACCTATATCATATTGTGGTTGATGGTAAGCTTTTGATTATTGTACTTTATGTTGATGATCTAATACTGATAGGTGATGAAAAACTCATAAAATCTTGCAAGAGAATTTGAGATGAAGGACATGGGGTTCTTGCATTATTTCCTTGGATTGGAAATATGGCAAAGAGACGGGGAACTATTTGTATTTCAAGGCAAGCATGGAAATATGGCAAAGAGACGGGGAATTTGTATCTCAAGGAATGTATGCCAAGGAGATTTTGAATGGAGGTAAAACATTTTTATAGTTATGTTTGTCTGGATATGCCGGAGGAGGGGGAAATATTAGGAAAAATGTAATTAATATTTTTTCCTACCTCCAACCACTTTTTACTAGGTTTTATTCCATAAAATATAAAAACTATAAGATTAGGAGGGGTGAGAGATAATATTGAGTAAAATGTAACATTTAAACTCAACTATAAAAATAATAGGGGTGAGGGGGAGTATTGAGTAGAATGTAATATTTATAAAAAACATGAAATTAATAATTATATTTTTAATTATAATTATAAATAATAATTAAACCAGCTTAGATCCATCTTAACTTAGGAGGTGGTAAATATTGTGTAAACCTCTAGGGTGCTCATGAGGGGTTTGGACCCTATCATTGCGTGATCAAAAGTGTTTATTTATCTTCCAGCCATTTTGCTGATACCACTAAAAAGGGGGTGCCAAGTACTTATTCTCAAAGAGTTATGGGTCAATGAGATTCCTGAATATTTTGAGGGAAGAGATCCAATTTGGAAACCTGTTGAAGCCCCGAAAATCGGGTCAACAACAAGGGGGATACCCACCCGTTCCGGGCCTTGGTTAGCAGCTCCTTTTCCATTTGGTGTAGTGGGTCCGACTGGGGATAATGGGACCAGTTTCCCAATATGTGTGTGTGTGTGTGTGTTTGAGATTTGATATTTCTTTTCTAAAATTCCTAAGTAAAATGCTTTTAATCTATTTCTAATCTATTCATATGCAAACTGTATTCTAAGAAATATCTAATTCTAAACTAACCCGGGATGTAATCTTTCAATATATGTGATCTAAAAGGAATTCAGATAACAATCGATAATAAAGATCATTCAATTATTATGAGAAAAGAATTCAATAAAGATAAACTATTTCACATAAAAAGTTAGATGAAATGGTTGTGGAAAACATATCACATATTAAGCTATTCATATATCAAGCACAAATAAATAATTATCACCGTACAAAAATGCCAAATGATAACTCAGATATTCAAACATTAACATATAAACAACTAAACATAAATATCACTTTTAACACAGAAATAGAAACAGTTAAGAGATAAAAATACCATTTATAACTGGTTCTACTCATGAGCTAGAAGCAATAATGATTTATCTCTTTCTTAATCCAACATCTATCAAGAGTACAGAAATGCAACATCAGTAACAGATATTAGACACAGATATCAATAAATTTCGTTCCATTCATTTATTAAAACCTCCTCTGAGGGTGCAGAAGTGCATGTTCTGAGGATAAGTTTTTGACAAATTTCAGGACCCTTCTCTAAATGCATGAGAAGGGTTTAAATACTAATAACTAAAATATAAAAATAGTTTATTACAAAAATTTAGGATTCGGTTTAAATGACCGTCCTTTTCCTAGGCAAAAATATAGTAAAACTAAAACTAAATCTAAAAATAAAGACTATCAACTATCTACTTATGAATTTGATCTTTGATCTTGCAAGCATCCAGCATTGTTTTGAGAAGAGGTGGTTGGCCGACTTCAGATTTCAACTGCCCTGAAAAGACAGAATCGGCAAGTGTAGGAGCAATCTTCTCAGCAGAATTAATGATGCAACTAAGTGCACTGCATTGACTGTGGGGTTTTACTAGATATGTCCAGTAAGAATCCCAGTTTAATCTTGTCAGTTCTTGAATTGACTTTGCCTTTTCATCGGCCTTTTGCTTCCATTCTGTTTGTAATTGCTGCG
The DNA here is from genome assembly GCA_034641835.2 of Pinus albicaulis. Taxonomy (NCBI): domain Eukaryota; kingdom Viridiplantae; phylum Streptophyta; class Pinopsida; order Pinales; family Pinaceae; genus Pinus; species Pinus albicaulis. Next base: position 575,025,082 of record CM076582.1, on the reverse strand, counting down.
CTTGCGGAAGGTGTCCCGGAATAATCTCTGAAATCAAATTAACTTTGTGCAAATTTTCATTTACACAATCAGTAATATTTCCTGCTGCTGTAGCTACTTCCTCTGTTGTTTTTTCTGCTTCTCTGAGCTGTACATCCCAATTGTTGAAGAGCATTTCTTTATGACTATCATTGATGATCGGTGCTCCTGCTCTTCTTCCTTCCTCTGTCTTTTGCCATGCCATATAATTAGTAACTCTTTCATTAGTTAAATCATAATCATGTCGTAATTCTACGACATGATTAGTGATTTTATCACTTTCTTGACAAAAGGAGTTGTATTGCGAGATTTTCTGGCATAATATGTCTTGTTGTTGCAGCAGTTGTTTGTTCAAAGAAACAGACTCTGAAATAAACTCTGGAAGCTTAGGGTCATCTTTGTGCTCTTCTTGGATAATCTGTATTTGTTTCTCTTTATCTGCCAAACTTTTCTGATATCCAATTTGCATCTGTTGAAGCTCTTGCTGTAACTCTTCAAGTTTTATTTGTGCTTCACTGTTAGCACAGGCTTGTTGCAATTTTTGTTGCAGAGCTTGTATCTGATCTTATTTTTCATTTAATAATAGCTTTACCTCAGATGCTTTATCAATAGTTGCGGAGGCATAAGCTCCTGTAATCTGAGATAACTTGGCAAGATTGTCAGTTGGATCCGTAGTAGGATCCTTCCATAAGACATCTAATTGTTCTGCCTCAGTAGAGATTGAGCTCTCTAACTTTCTCTTTTTCCTTTGCTTCCTCACTACTGCTTTATACTGCGGGCTGTAGAATACATCTAGAGGAGGAATGTCCTCTATATTGAGTACAATTTCAGAAGAGGGAGTGATAGGTATATGCTCAGTTTCTGTGACGGTGCCACTTATTCCCGTGCTCAAAACTTTTGTTGTATGTACAGGGGTCTGTATATTCTGTCCTTCTACATTAAACAATTGATTAAAAGTTTCCCATTCTTTGTCCAATTCAGTCCTGACTTTCGGTTGCTGTACATTGAGAGGTGGAAGATTCAACTGTGGAGTGGTACAAGTCTATTGTTGTGAAAGCTCTTTAGATTGAGCTATATCCTTCACTGAGCTTTCATCATTATCAATATTTTTAGAACGCTCAGAAGTCTCTTTGTCAGACTTCGACTTAGAATTTTCTGTATTCAAGCTGCCACTAAAACTGACACTAGGAGTTGGTTCCCTTGCGGGTTCCAAGCGTAAATTTTCCAAAGGGATAGTAGTTAGTCTTCTCTCTTTGTAAACTTTAAATTCCTGAAAATATTCTGGGGATAACTATGATTGAGATAAATGCAAAACTTCTTTAAATGAACATTTTGTTTGAAACATATCATCAAAAGGATCTTCTTCTCCAAAAAACACTCTTACTTTGATTGCAGTGGTGAAATTTTTAACAACATCAATTGGATCAAATAACCTTCTCGAAAACTTGAACAGTTGTAAGCATGTAATATTGCTTACCTCTTTGAATGCGTGACCAACATCAAACAATGAAAATGCTCCACAGGCTATGGGAAATTGTGGCCAAATGCCCTTCTTCTTCTCCTTTAATTCCTTTGTCAAACCTCCTTCACCACAGGTTTGATAAGCAATCTCTCGAGCTACAAGTTTATCCGGAACATACAGGGGTAAAACATGGGGGGAAGCAGAGCTTCCAAAAACCCTTACATAAGTAAACAACTCTTCCCCAAACCATCTTGCGACAGGGAGAATGTCGACTTCTGCTTCCGGGGATAACCTTGGAGCATCCTTATTATACAATATTCTGTACAGAGGCAGCATTATGCCATGGCAAATTTTGTAAAAATGAGGAACAAAATTTGATTCCCACAACTCTTTGTGATAGACATGAATAGGCAAGGGATCATGAATTGTCCATTGCCAACCCATCAAAGGGAATTTAGAAACAAAACAAATTGAATCCATAACATAGGTAGATAGATAAAAAGGAGGATAAATCCTCTGGGAAATAGTCCGTTTGGACCGGTAATTGAAAATGGCAGTGGTTAAATTATCAAACAAGATTTTGGCCCAATCTACAATTGTAGTGTTAACAGCAGCATTCAACAAATGGAGCCATTCAGGCAAGACCATATTTATGTCAGGATTTCCAAAAAGCCTGCATAACATAGCAGCAACAAAACAATATGGAGAGGTGAGCGAACCAGTACTGTACATACCGTGTTTGTTTTTCTTCAATGGTTCCTCTCTTTTGGTCCATTCCTTGGTGCATTCCGCCAAATTTGCATTTTCTCTGGCGAATTTCTCCATAAATTGTTTGTTGTAAGTCGCATGAGGTTCCGGTAAGTGATACATAAGCCTCAAATCTTCTGTAGTGAATGACCCGATGAGTTCTTGTCCTGGAGTTCTAAATTGCCTGTCCGAAATATCTGTGTTATCCAGCACCCATTTTATCATATCTGTATACGGAAGAATTCTCGGTCTTGCTGCTATTCTGTGAAGAAATGAACAAGCCAATTCCATAAGAGACGCTTCAGAGGAATTACTTGATCCAGCAGTAGCCGCGACTTCCATTACCCTGGGATTTTCTTCTTCGAGCAGATTATGCATGCCCTCCCAGGTAGTGATACCGGCGTCCTTATTGCAAGCAGTATCCGCATACAGGGAAGCCATCTCTTTGTTTTCAGCACTCGGAACTTTCTCTTTCTTACCCATAATGCTCTGTGAATGTTTTGTATAGTCTTCTGCTCCTTCGCGCCTGCGGTGTTACGAATTAAGTGAGAGTAATGAGATGAGAAAGGTGATGGGATATTTTTAAATGCTGAAGGCCGATAAAAACGTGAAACAACCTTTCAATCAAAACAAAATCCTTTCCATCAATGATTAACAATCCATTCATTAATTTTGACATCAAAGCGCATAACGGATATTTATTTATGAAAAGATTTACTTTAGACACCGCGCTAGAAGAATCTGTGATAATACGATCTGCGATTTGCTGTGCAATGTCGCAAAATCGCAATATCGTGGATCGAAATCATCGCAAATCAAAAAATCGCAAATCGCAATTTAATATTATCGCGAAATCATAACATCGCAACATCGCGGAATCGCAATTTCACAAAATATAACTTATTAAACAACTTTTCTGCGATATGCGGTTTGCAATAAATACTTTAATGTATAGTTCTTTGGGATTGCGCTATCGCAATATCACAAAATCACAATTTTGAAAGATTTTGCTTTCACAAAGGATATCCATTTTTTGCGATAGATGCGGTATTTTTATTCAAAGAAAGACTATGTTTTGATCTATCATAAACTTAGGTTTATTTTAAATATTTTCAAAGGAATTACCCTAAGTTATGATAGTAAGTTTTCTTTGAGAAAGGAAATAAATTCTAAATTAATTGTTTGGATTTCTTGACTAAGGGTCCCCACTTATTTAGTATTATTACTAATACTAAATAAGAAGGGGGGTTGTTGCTGGCCACAACAAAACCCAAAAGAGAAGCCAAGTGAGTTTGGACGTTTATCCTAGTATAAAGAAGAAGATTTTTGGTTTGCCTCCATTGATCACTGTGCCAGAGGTGTCCTCTAAAACAAATAATTTATACTTCAAAAAATGAGTTCTATATATTATAGTAGTTCTCGCTTGAGTAATCTTTCAATTTGGCATTCAATTCCTTATTAATAAATTTGTTTTAATTAGTATGGAGTACAATAATTTTGTAATCAAATAACAGGAGAAAACATATTCACAACATAATTTATTTGAATAAATAGATGTGTGTAAAATATTTTAATAAGAAACTATATTTGTAATTATAAAATATAAAACTATAACTTAAAATTGTGAAATTACTTTGTATTTTTTTTCTTATGTATATAGAGAAAGACTAAACAAGTTTGGAGTTAAGAAAATAAACCATAACATTAAAACAATATCTCCTTCCAAAAATGTCTCCATATTAAAATGACATTCACTTTCTTGTATACCAAGACTATTGTTCTTCACATAAAATTTCTGACAAAGCATGCAATTGGCGCTCGGATATGTAGATGAATTGGAGTAAAGTCTATTTCTGTTAATAAAAATTCTCTTTATTTACATCTATGCTAGATAGATTGTACTTGAATGTATTTAAAATATATTATTTGAGTTACATGCTAATTTCATGGTTTTTTTGGAGGATTATTAATCACCAAAGGATTTTCACCCCCAATTTCCTATTTCAATTTCACGACATCAATTCAACAGATCGTTGTTTCTTGAATCCTGAAATTTTCTTGTGAGGAATGGGGTTTCTTCCAGGATGGCAGGGAACCCAGATGATCGAGACAAGGAGATGGGTGGGTGATGGTTTCCATGTCTTCATTGGGTAGATTGCTCATTTGCTGCCTTCTATTCTTGTCGTGATTGTTATTGTTGGCAACAAGGTTCCAGATGCTACAGGTTCAGGGTCCATACCGCCTGGTATACATACCGCTTGCTCTCAAACATTCCATCCTGAGCTGTGCATGTCTACGCTTGTCACATATCCAGGCGTCGATCAGCTGGTGGAACCCAAAGATCTTGTTCAAGCCACCATTGAAGCCACCATAGCTCAGGTTTGGCAATCGTACTCTCTAAAGGTTGCAGCCCCTGTTTCTGTTTGGGGAGACGAAGGTGTGGCCCAGCAGGATTGCGTGGAGCTGCTCCACGATACAGTATATCATCTCAATGCCACGCTGGTCCACATGAAGGCCATGTCCGATTTGAGACCGTTATCAATCTTGCTCTTCATTGCCGATGTCAAAACTTGGCTCAGTGCCGCTCTGACAAACCAGGATACATGCCTGGAGGGTTTCCATAACTTGATTGGAGACAATGGCACTCATGAATCCACCAATGACATACAGATAGAATCGAAAAAGTTCTCCGAACTTATCAGTAATTCACTGGCACTCTTCCAAACCCTTTTCAGCAACGCCGCCTTGGAAAATAAAGCTTTACCTAGTGAACAGAGGAACAAGTCTGCAGTTCCCCAAAACCCTCGACGGCTGCTGGCAAAGAATAACGCTGGTTTCAAGAAAGATGAGGGGAATAACGCTGGTCTGGAGGAGGAATTCAAGAAAGATGAGGGGAATAACGCTGGTATGGAGCAGGAATTCAAGAAAGATGAGGGGCATAACGCTGGTCTGGATCAGGAATTCTATCAGCATTATGGGTTGTTGGATCGATATGACATGAAAGAATTCCCTATCTGGTTATCGGCAACTGATCGTTTACTCCTACAGCTTTCCCCTGCAGACTTAAAACCTGATGCTGTTGTAGCTCAGGATGGCAGTGGCAACTATGTAAGAATAACCGACGCTGTCAAGAAGGCACCCTCGCATTTAAGAAGTAGAAAATACATCATCTATGTAAAAGCTGGACTGTACCTTGAAACTGTCAAAATTTCTAAACAAAAAACCAACATAATGTTTGTTGGCGATGGCAAGGGAAAGACTGTTGTTATCTCCAGCAAAAATGTGAAGGAGGGCTCTACTACTTTCAGTTCCGCTACCTTTGGTACTTTTCCAAACCTTTTACCTTTCTGTTTGCATTCATTTTTGTTTGATTGTTTCATCCAGTATCTTGAAATGCTCTCTCTTTCTCTGTAAAGAAGCTAGTTAATTGGTTTTTTAATTTTCAACCATGTTGAAACATGACATGTATGTATGGACATAAGGTCAATTAATAATCACTGACCAGTGAATCCCTGCATTGCAGCTGTATCCGGTGCAAGATTTGTTGCACGTGACATGACATTTATGAACAGTGCAGGGCCTGACAAGCATCAAGCTGTGGCTCTATGGGTGGGGGCCAATTTTGCAGCAATTTATCGATGCAGTATTATTGGTTACCAAGACACTCTTTATGTTCACTCTCTCCGGCAGTTTTACAGAGAATGTGATATATTTGGAACAGTAGACTTCATTTTTGGCAATGCAGCAGTTGTTTTGCAGGAGTGTAACATTTATGCTCGACAAGGCATGCTGCCCAATCAAAGGAACACAATCACTGCCCAAGGAAGAACTGATCCTAATCAAAATACGGGCATCTCAATACATAATTGTATAGTTACAGCAACAAGTGATCAGACTCCCTGGATGGCATTCTCTTCAACATACCTCGGAAGGCCTTGGAAATTGTACTCTCGAACAGTTTACATGCAATCGTTTTTAGGGGACCTCATTCATCCTGCTGGCTGGTTGGAATGGGCGGGAGAATTTGCATTAGAAAGCTTATACTTTGGGGAATATAAGAATGCTGGGCCTGGTGCATTTCTAGATGGGCGCGTAACTTGGCCTGGGTATAGGGTGATTAAAACAGATGAAGAAGCAAAAGAGTTCAGTGTGCCTATTTTTATCCCTGGTTCTGCAGTGGTATCCCTTACATAGAAGGCCTTTTTATGGCAATAAGGATACCATATTTTAAATCCTTTAGAGATTCTGAAAAGTTGAAATGCAATACTATCATGAGAGGAGGTCAAAAAATCATGTACTTCCTCTCATCTCATCTTAAAATGTAATCTATAACTGTTGTATTTATAATCTCTCACATGTTATGTTTATGTTCTTTCCTCTTTATATTAATCTTGATTTCAAAAATTCAAAGTTCCTAAATTCTTGACATAACTCACCAAGGATGATGCAATCTCATATCTACCTCACAAAGAGTGGTTTGTCTAAGCCTTGTTTGGATGATATGGTATGTAGACATTGGCAGGTTGGTTTATTGTGTTTATGACTCTACAAGGGATTATTTCGTTCTACACTCTATTTTTGTATAATTTTTTGTGGGGATGTTCTATTCAACCCCAAGCTTGTGAATTGATTACATTCTAGGTTTTGTGGTGTAATACATTGGGTTTGTGTTCTTGTTTACTTGCTTTATAATATCACCATTTCTTCTTCAAATAAACATATAATCACTGTTTTTTTCTTGGAAACTAAATGTGTATGTATAGGTTTTTCAACAACTCAAATGAATAATTTAATTTTATTAGTGCTCATATAAAATACAAAATTTTGGAATATTCAACAAACATTCTCAAGTTGTCATATTCTAAGAGTTTACAATTAGGTGAACAATGATTTTTAATCTCATAATTACATTAGACTTCGACAAACATTTGCATGCCAAATAAAAGCCCTCGAAGGAAATAAATAGCGCTGAGGTATAGTGAAAGAATATTGCATACCCCAAGGAAACAAAGTAAAATCTCTTCAACAGAAAATAGCAACGAAAGGAACACGGGAGGAGAATTTCATCTAAAATTAGTAAATTCTGTTCACTCAAATTTGCAAACGTAAAATTCATTATTTCATTGTCATGAGGAAGTAACACAAAATCAGTAACCGCAATAATATATGCACATTGGAGAGTGAGTCAATCACTTACTAGATAGAATTCCCTCCCTTCCAATGTTTTCCATGGTTCTGACCTCTAAGTAATCGTGAGCTTGAATTATCATTATGGAAATCATACTTTATACAAAGTTGATTGGGTTGTTCATGAACGCCGAGAGAGACAAAAAGTTGCCCTTTGCCTAATATTCCTAAGGTGCCTCAGTTTGACATGCTTCCCATTTCTCCCCTAACAATTTTTGAACCAAAACATCTTTTGTATCCCAACAACGGATGGGAGCGTATACAAGCTGATTTGTATAGAAAGGAAAAGACTGGAATGTGTTGTATTCCTTCACCCATCCCCGAATAAATGATTCCATCGAAGTAGGATCCCATTTAGCCGTGATTTTTCAAATGTTTAGAAAACCTGCCCAAATGGAAACGGAAAATGGGCAAGTGAGAAAAATATATGCCACATCCTCTAGTGCCCTCAAACATAATATGCATCTGCTTAGTCCCGTGAAACCCCATTGACAAAAATTATCCCAAGTTTGTATTTTGTTTTGCCATGTTAACCATCCAAAACACTTTAGTTTGAGAGGGAGATTCCAAGGCCATATATTATTAAACCAACCATATCTCCCCTCCAAATGTTGCGGCTTAGTTATAAATTTGTATGAATCTTTGACTAGGATGTGTTCCTGTATAGTCTTCCCAGCCTGTGTGAATTTATCCTTCATGCCATATAAAGTAATACCAACCATAATTATATTTTGAATGTATCTATCCCATACCTCGACCAATTCCCCATATAAACCCAAATCCTTCAAACAAATCCAAATAGGATATTGAAAAAGAGGATCTATGGCCACTTGGATCTAACTGATATAAAAAACGCCAAGGTTGTGGATATGGCAGATGAGTGTAGAAGTCATGATGTGGTCTCCGTTGATACCCGTAATAGGGTCAAGGCCAATCTCCATTTTTGTGCCCCTACCAATTCACCACCTTATATTTCTAAGAAACCATTTTTTGATTTTCATCATCCCATTCCAAGTGTATGAAGTCGAGATAAGAGATTAAGCCCTGCCTTTGATCCATTCATCCAAAGGTAGATTCTTTAAATATCTCTCAGGTATGATATTCTTCCATATACCTGAACTAGATAAATCCCAGCACAGGAGTTTTTCCCCCACTTCCCAACCAAAATTATCAATATCCATTATGCCCCGGCCTCCCTCCTTTGTAGGTTTGGAAATGTCATCCAACCTAACAAGGTTATTTTTATTTTTACTTCATAGGAATGATCCGGATTTATGCACGAACACAATAAAATACATAAATAGACATAAACACATAGATGCAGCGGAAAGAATACTTCATTTCATTAATATCAAATAACAGAAATATGCTTATAGACATAATGGAAATAAAATAGCTAAGGCGTTGGTAGCTTATCTCTGAGAAGAGATGTGGCGGAAACAGGCCTATGAACTTTGTTACAATGAGGCTCCAACGCCTATTTATTATTGAGAAACAACGAAAAACTCTAAACATCCAAAAACCTAACCCTAGGAGATGAAGCGCCAAAACTTTGGGCCCCGTTTGGATAAATTGGCGTTTCAACTTCCCGGGGATGTAACTTTGGCATACGATCTTCGTTTGACACACACCATACCTCGTTAGAAAGGTCTGTCCAAGGAATATAACTTTTGATGTGATCAGCACCGGTTTATGGACCCATGTTGCTCCCGGTTTTCCCAAAAAACATCGTTTAGGGCCTCAAAACGGCTCTGGAAGTTCAGGACCCGAAAAACTGGAAAAAATAGTAAGTTGTGCTGAAACTGAAAAGATGAAAGAACTGATGGTGGCATTTCAAATGGAATAGGTGGGTGGCCACCAATATCCACCTGGATCATTACGGCCCCAAAATGGCTCCGGAAGTTCAGGACCCAAAACGTGCTAAAAATAGTAAGTTGTGTTGAAAGTGCAAAACTGAAAGAACCGATGGTGGGGGTCCAAATGGAATAGGTGGGTGGCCACCAATATCCACCTGGATCATTCCTACCCCCTTAGGAAGCAATGGTCCCCATTGCGTTGAGATCCTCCATGAGATGGGGCAAATTCTGTTGAACTGGGTATTAGATTTGTCGAAGGTGTCATGGACCTGCAGGTGGATTTCTTTATCAGCCTCAGATAGTACATGCGTGGATTCTATCTGTGCAGTCGCATGAGGTATGAAAACATCAGTCGGGGGTGCATCGGGGGCCAGATCAATGGAGTGCTTGTACTAACAGTGTAGAGGAACCTCTGTGAGTGAGGAGAAAATGTCCTCGTATTCCTTCATGACTTTGTCCATATGCTTCAACCGTGCAGGGGAGCCCTATTTCGAGGTTGTGGCCACAATATTCTTCTTTCCATGTGAGCGAGTTGTAAGGAAAATAAATTTCTTGGTTTTGGAAGAAAACTTATTGCGATGTTTTGCAGTAGTCAAAGAGATGACAGTAGGCGGTACTACCTCCGATATCCTGTATAAGTTATTTCCCGAAGTAATAATAACAGCACTAGGCCTAGACTCATACACAACATGTCACCTCCACAAGTATGGTTGGCCCAATAATACATTAGACACATCAAGAGGATCAACATCACACAGTACCTCATTCGTGAATGGCTTGATGTTGTATGGAAGGAGGCACTGTTGGTGGACGCAGATATCTCTTCCTACGTGAACCCACCCAATGGTATATGGTTGCGAGTGTGCTATGGTCGGTAGGCCGAGCCGCTTCATGAGCTCTGCTGAAATGAGGTTCTTTTGGATTCCGCTGTCGACAAGGAATTGTAGTGGAGAACCCTTCACCAACATACGCGAATGGAAGAGGTGCTCCCCCTCCTTTGGATCCTCCCCCTGGAGCTTGGTGGTGGCAACAATGGCATTGAGATTTGCATTAATGATCTTCTTCCCTTTGTCATTGAATTTTTCTAGTTCTGACTCAGGATCAGAACATGCATCTGATTCGAGTGCCTTTAGTTCGACCACCAACGACTGTTTGGCCCGACACTCGTTTGTGCTATGAGTGGGGCTTTTATGAAATTCACACCACTTCCTCGTGTCCTTCTTTGGATTTGTGGTGTTGTTTTGAGTCGCCTCGCTTTGGCCTTGCCACTTGTTTTGCGGTTCAGAGGTGCCTTTCCCTGGCCCTCGGATTCGTCGATCCAAAGTCTCCCTTCTTTTGCTTAAATTTATGCTCGATCTTGGCGGCATAGCGATATGCCATGCCAAGCGATGTAATGTCAAGGAACTCTATTTCCCCCTGAATGTATCTATGCAGAAAATTGTGGTACTTGAGCACCAAATGTCTCTCTGAATCTTTAATACCCAACTTATGGAAAAAATTCGTCAGTTCGTGCACATCTTGATCCATTTGTTGCCGCAGCGTGGTCCATTGGATGCACTTGTCCTCATAGCTCCCCACGGGGTAATATTGTTCCTTGATGTCGTCTCAAAACGAATTCCAAGTGGGTGTGGCTGAGAACATAGAGGGTTCCCCCTCGTCCTTTTTCTCATAGTACGTTTCCCACCAGTCCTTGACATGGGGGGCGGCTTTGAGGAGTGCAAAAATAATATTTTCTCGATTGGAGAAATCACGGACTGAGAAATACCCTTCTAGCAAATTAAAACATCTATCGACGACGTCGACATCTATCTGGCCTTCAAATACATGAATGTCAAAGTTTACCTGTACCATGAAGGGAGTGGAGCCTCGAGAGTGGTTGTTGGATGCAAATGCGTCGTAGGTGGGCAGTCGTTGAAGGATCTGAGCAAATTTATCGATCATCACGTTCCTTTGTTTCTCGAGGGCCTCCTCGAGAAATATTTTGATAGGATCTCCTGCTCCCTCATCTTTCTTTTCTTCTGCCACGAGAGGTCGTTGGGGTTTGCGAGGCTGATCTTGTAAGGGTTCAACCAGATCGACCCCTAACTCCTTATACCCTGACTGCGTTGGGGACATGCAAAGAAAAACAGAGAAAGATCAGACCGCTCTGATACTAATGATCTGGATTTATGCAGGAACGCAATAAAATATGGAAATAGACATAAACATAGAGATGTAGCGAAAATAATACTTCATTTAATTAATATCAAATAACAGAAATATGTTTACAGGCATAATGGAAATAAAATAGCTAGGGCGTTGGTAGCTTATCTCTGAGAAGAGATGTGGCGGCTACAGGCCTCTGAACTGTGTTACAATGAGTCTCGAGGGCCTATTTATTATTGAGAAACAACGGAAAAATTTAAACATCCAAAAACCTAACCCTAGGAGATGAAGCGCCAAAACTATGGACCCCGTTTGGGTAAATTGGTGTTTCAACTTCCCGGGGACGTAACTTTGGCATACGACCTCCGTTTGACACGCACCATACCTCGTTAGAAAGGTATATCTGAGGAGTACAAATTTTGGTGTGAGAAATATTGATCCATTAACCCATGTTGCTCCCGCTTTTCCTAAAAAAACGTCGTTTAGGGCTTCAAAACGGCTACGGAAGTTCAGGACTTGAAAAACTGCAAAAAATAGTAAGTTGTGTTGAAATTGAAAAACTGAAAGAATTGATGGTGGCATTTCAAATGGAATAGGTGGGTGGCCACCAATATCCACCTGGATCATTACGTTCCCAAAACGGCTCCGAAAGTTCAGGACCCAAAAACCCACTAAAAATAGTAAGTTGTGCTGAAAGTGAAAACTGAAAGAACTGAAGGTGGGGGTCCAAATGGAATAGGTGGGTGACCACCAATATCCACCTGGATCAAGGAACTGGCCCAAATGAAATTAGAAATTATAGCATTAACCTTTTTTTAAGTTGGAGTGAGGTAAAATGTACATGTGCATCCAGTACACAACAATGATTTGAAGGATGGATGGAATTTTTAATCTAGGAAAACCCCACTATAAATTTGTAACCTCTGTATTAAACCTAGCTTAAATCCCATTAAAAACACATATGGTTAATGAATAATTGGTGCAATACTGAAACAACTACACACTCACAAGGTAATTAGAGTTTATAGGCACCATAATTCATAGGTATACACAACGAATATATTAAGCACATAAAAACCCTAATTGGCACAAGCCAACAAACACATAGCTAATTTACATTCAACAACTAGGGTCTATACACAATAGGTTAAACCCATGCACTACAAAGTAAAAACATATATGTAAAAACCAAACAACATTTAAAATATGGAACGTAAATTCAATGCACAATGGAATACATATTCATAATGCTAAGCCCTAACTAGGTTCACTGCAAGGAAAATTCCCTCTAGCAGAGGTTATAAAAGAGATTTTTAGTGTTATAAAATTGGCCAAAATTGTCAAAAAAACATTTGCTACAACATTCGTTTTGGGTAATGGAGGTTTTGACGGAGCTTCTAATGGAACTTCAACATAACTAAAGAAAACTGGGGGGCCAGAGGCTTTTACGAATGTATTTCTTATCGGTGCGCGCTTCATGTGTGAACGCATTGGTGCATTTTAACCTGTACGCAACGGTACTGTAAACATACCAAGCACCTGGATAGAAAAAAAATTTGGAAGCCCTAGGTCGTTTAACAACATCCCGGTGCATGGCACCCACAAATACACAAAAGACCGATTGAAGGTGCATGCACTGGTGTCATTAAGGTGTAAAAATGCACCGGACCATTAAGGTGTTAAAACGCACCGGGCCGTTAAGTTATAACAATGCACCGACGTGCTAAAGGCAAACCATACCGGTGCATGCAACGCCTATCCGTTCAGGTCGTAGTCCTCGATAAAGTGCACCAGACGTTCTAATTGGTATTGGTATTTGGTGCGATGTTCATAGGTTGTAGAACCGCACCGGTGCATAGTATCATACAAACACACGGGTACGCAGTATGATACACACGCAACGGTGTTCATTTTCTATCTTTTAGAAACATCGACTTATGACAGTGCAATTATTGTGATTTTTTAAAATTCAATACTCATCAAAAGTCGACACATATCTTATAACAGTATTCATATTAATTAAATTTTTATTAGTGCATTTGAATGTGATGTTTGGATGAATTTGTTATATCTTGTCATCAGATTTCGCATCTCTTCATTATAATATTTAATCATCCATATATTTAATCAGTGGTGTAACATTTCAAAACAACAATGGAGAACACAATAGAATAAATTAAAACATATTTTATAATATATGTATGAATAAGACACTCTTTGTCATACAAAATGGGACAGTTATTGGTATCCCTTTGTCTTTCAATTGAGACACTATGTCCATTAAATTAAACAAAATGTCTGATTTCACAGACAAATATTTCAAAAGATACAACGCCTTTCTTTGATATCCAAACATATAGATCATCATTCTTTGCTGGAACAGTTGTCACTGCTTGAGATACTTCCATGCCTTGGGTTATTTGGAGGAATGTTTTGTTCATTGTGTTGATTGTTTTCTTCTTCTTCAAGTTCCATCTACAAACATTAAGAAAAAGTGTAATGAGTATATATACATTGGTAAGAATAATGAAATTTGCAATATTAAATAATATACATTAATGTAAATAGAAAATAAATGTATCATAGCAAGAATTGACTCGTTAACTCTACACATTCTTTCAAAACCAAATTTCATGTCATCTTTCAACAATTCATTTGTTGTCGTGATTCCATACTTTTTTTCCTGCAAGTTTTATACCCCATAACAAATCATAGATTTAATATAAATATTTTTTTGTTCTATTAATTATAAACAGAGCTAAGTAAAACAAGATAGATACTTACAAATTCCACAATTTATTTCTAATATGCCAACATATACTGACAACCCATATTTAAACCAATGTCAATAAATTCTTCTCATGGTTCTTCTTTGTATGTTAGCACTTGTTTGAAGACATTCAATAATGGTTGCTGTAAAACAACTTAAAATATACAAAATTGAAATCTAGTTAAGTTGTTATAAGGAAGTAACAATTAGTCACAAACATAGATATCAACCATTTTCTTCCTTGTCGTCTTTTTTTATGTGCTGAATGGGTTCCATTTTCTTCTCTTTTTCTGCAAGAAAATACTTGAAAATTAATATTTAATGCTAAATTATTGATTTATTGTACCTAATCAAAAAAATTCAATGATTACATTTTACATTTGAAGGACGTTGTTGTTGAGATGACTCCTTGTGTGATGCAATTATGTCTATTTCTTTGACCATATCCTTGTAGACCTTTTTGGACAATCCTACTGGCATATTTGTGATATCAACTCGTTCATCCTTTGAGATTTTCGTAATCTCCCTGAAAAAGTCACATGACCATAAAGTATTTAATTTTATATTGATATATGAAAACTAAATATAACAAAAGTGATATTTATAAATGATTGATTTCTAGTAATATATACATATAATTCTAGAAAAACATTTAAAGGAATATTACTTTTTCAATCCTTCTTTTTTGTTGTTGTAATTTTTTTCTATTAAAAGTCTAACATGTCTCATTGACCAATTCTCTGGAAAGTCTTCCTGTAATTTAAATAAAATGTGTTTCTTGGAATCATTGGATTGATTTTTATATTGTAAGTGGAAAGAACGTCTATACATTCGTTCCACTAGATCCCTCAATGTTTTGTAAAAGTTTTTCCCCCTTTCGTTAACCTCCAATACCACTCGAGATGAGCTAAGGAGCAATTCATTTTCATTTGCAAGTTCTACTTTTTTTCTTTTCATAGAACAACATTCCTTTTCTTCGTTGTTAGTCCCTGTAGAACATTAAACATATATGAATTAATAGATTGTTTGAAACATGTTATCTAATATTTTTAAGTATATTATTCATGAAAATTAACAAA
Organism: Pinus albicaulis; assembly: GCA_034641835.2. NCBI lineage: Eukaryota > Viridiplantae > Streptophyta > Pinopsida > Pinales > Pinaceae > Pinus > Pinus albicaulis. Next base: position 575,009,818 of record CM076582.1, on the reverse strand, counting down.
AATAAACTCATATTGGATCGATAGTATTTTTTTCATTCACCTGATTCATCCTTCTGCAATTTTTCCATCAAGATTTTATGCTCTTTTGGTCTCAGATCAGAAAGAATCTTATCGAGCTTCGTCATTTTATGGTTTTGCGTGATACACACTAAACAATACATATTAGTTAAACTTACATATAGTTAAAAAATAGTAATTTTTGTAAAGAATTTACAAAATACTTGTTTTTTTTTTCTTTTCTGGATGTGCTATCAGTATTTTTGTTACTTAAACTCTTGTCAGCCATTTCTTTATCAATATAAAACCTGTACTATTCATTAATATATTTTATAAGTAAATCACATACTTTTTGGGTAAAAAAAAAAACAAGAAAACGGCGCGTCTATCTAAATTAGACACCCGGTGTGACTTTCACAACGTACGCACCGAACACAGTGCGGTAGGTTCTTATATACACACCACCAATCTAGTAGAAACACCGTACAATTCTCTTTGTCAATATGGGACCCGATGTGTTATATTAATACCAGAGCACCGATTAACATAAACATAAATTAATGAAAATATGTTTTTATCAAACAATTTTTATTTTTTTCAATACGCGCTCGGTGCGCTATACTACAGTCGCACACCGGTGCGCTATTTTAAACAGTGTGCACCGATTAAAAAAAAGTTGTTTTTAAAAAAATCGTGCAAGGGCCGACAGGGATTGGGATCTGATTCTGCAAGTGGTCCCACAGGTTAGATGTCATACGCCTATATATATATAGTAATACAAACTCTATAAATCTAGAAGAAAATCCCTAATTGTGAAGTCACATAAACAAGAAGAAGCAAGGGTTTAACGCAAGAATGGATTTTTTGTTTTTTTTGTTTTTCATTTTATTTAAATGTTAATAGGAATATAGTTTGTAAATGATTTTATTAGTAAAATGCACGGTAAAATTTAAATTTTTTACTATGCATGTATTAACTCTAACAAAAAATGTAAAAAAAACAATTATTACAGTAAAATTTTACAATTTTACTATATTATAGAGTTTTTGTGTGAATCACGAGATGTTTCAAATTCTGATTCTCTAAATAGTGTTGTTGTTCGAAAGTATTTTTCTACTCCACAGTACTCTCGTGCTCTCCCTCTTTAGGTATGTCTCTCGTGGAAATCCCTCCTTGAATTTTTTTGCAAAAATAATGAAATAATGAGTAGCTTTTACTATTTAAAGAACTTTTTTTTATGAAATTAGATTTCCAAAAATCATTTTCCCCTCATTTTTCAGTTTACTGCTCTCTTTTTTTTCACTTCAAAAAAACAAAGTTGCATTTTTTCTTTTCCAAATATTTGGTGTGTTTGTTAAACTAATAGCACCGGTGCATCTGATAATAAAACTGCACTAGTGAGGTTAACCGTACATTAGCACCAATAACAATAACTCATTTTCTAAAGCAACATAATTACTTTTAGGTATGTACACCAAAATTTATTTTTTATTTTGCTCAAATGCAGGGGGGAAATCTCATAATTATATCAAATGGATAAGTATTCAAAATCTAGTTCGTTTCATAATATTTCTCAAAGTCCATCATGAAGTTCTCCTTATCCATCTCTAGACATAATTACTTCATATTTTATTTATATTTTCATCATCTAATTGAATTTTATTTTTATCCATGTCAATCAGCTGAATAAAGTTAATGTATACAATTTGCAGGTTCATGCAGATTCATAATCGAGTTCAGATGCACAAAATATTCAAACAATTCCAAAATGTCGAAAGCTCTTATCAGGAGCAGCATACCACAAGGCGCAGTTGGTAGATGAAAATGGACAGCCGCTTCACCCTGCCAATTGTAACATGCCATTTTCTAGCTATAATCATGGGACAATGATGTTAATAATTTTTTGGTATAATGTGATTATTTCCACGTCAAACCAATTAAAAATGCGTTGACGTGCTTACCAATTGATATCATTGATTTTTTAATAGTCATGTTCAAATATATTTTTTGAAATTATTAGGATTCTACTGATGATGAGAGACCTACCTACCATCTTTCGTTGCATCCCACGACAATGTAAAATCAAGAGAAGGCTGAATTAAGAGAAAAAATCGGAGAGGAACGATACCAATAATGGTTGAATCAACCACCTATTCAATTCCCCCTAAGTCCAAATTCACAAATTAAGAATGACTACAACAATAGTAGTTATTCACAAGCTGGAAATGGAGGCAATCAAATAGAGGTTGGTATGGATGATTAATTAACGGATACGACTGCCATGGAGACAATGTTGTTATATGCATTCCAGAATGATGATCAGCTAGGGGATGATGCTCATATCGTTGATAACCTTTTCGAAAGATTTAAATTTTCTTCCAACACCCCTATATTTGGACCCAACGGTCAGTCAAAGTCCACCGAGTTTGGGACAATGATGTTACTGTACAACTTGAAAGCAAAGTTTGGCTTGTCAAATGCATGTTTCTTGGAAACCTTGAGGTAATTGACCATCGAGTCCCTTATATTTTAAGAAATATTGTCACACAATCAACATTAAAAAAGGTCAATTTTATGAACGTTAATAATTATCGGCATTATACACTTATTTCATATTTTCCATGATCAACTGTAGGTTATTCAAAGATAAGGTTCTTCTGAGTGATAATGTCTTGCTCGGTAACTGCGAAGAGGCAAAGAAATTGTTGAAAATGTTGGGTGTTGAGTACATATCATATCATGCATGTCCAGATCATTGTATTCTATATAGAGAAGAAAATGAAGACAAAGAGATATGTACAAAACATGGGCATGACAGATATGATAAATAAAAAAAGAAGGGTAAATCAAGTGGTCCTCATTTTAAGATATTGAGGGACATGCCTAGAATCCCGAGGATTCAAAGGCTATTTCATTGCAAAGAATTAGCTATGTTTCAGGGATGGCATGCCTCACACATAAGAGAGTTGGGAGTTATGTGAATCCCAACAGATTCAATATCCATGAAGCCTATAGAGGATACATGGCCCGAAAAATTCAAAGATGAAGTACGTAGTCTACGACTCAACATAGCCATGGATGGCGCCAACCCATATTCCCTTCAGAACACCAACTATTCTATTTGGCCTATAGTAGTGATCAATAACAATACCGCCCAATGGTTGTCTGTGAAAAATGAACATCTTATGTTGGCTCTCATAGTCCCTAGTAGAAGACAAGTGAAGAATATGGATGTCTACTTACAACCACTAGTAGATGAATTGAAGGAATTATGGGATGGGATGAATGTATATGATGTATAAAGACCCATCGTAGCAGAGAGGAGTTTTATGTTGTATGGCATATGTGCTTACACGACACATGATTATCCAGGATTAGGAGTTTGCTATGGTAAATTATATGTTCATTGATTTATTTATATACGTAACAATATTCTTTCACATATCAATTATTTAATCTGTTGTAATTGTTCTGATCTTCATGATATTCTTTAACTCGCCATGCATATTTTATACAATAATTTCGCAGGTCTTGTAACAAAAGGGTATTATGGATGTAAATGTTGTCAACCTTCTCTGAAAACTAGATGGTCCAATGACCTACGAAAGCTAGTGTATGACTGCTCCAGGGTATTCCTTCTAGAAGAACACCCTTACAAAAGAGAAACATCCACTTTCAATGGTAAATGAGAGAGAACCCAAAGGCCTACAATAACGACACCAACTGAATGGCTTAGAGCATATGAGAGAGAGAAGGAGAAGGAGTTCATAGAAATTTTCAATTCAAATGGGGAGCCTATGTTTGATGATCCAGAATCCTTCAACACCTATGTTGAAAAATTTCCCATTGGGATGAAAATGAAATATATGTTTCACAACCTCCCATATTTGGAGCATCTTAAGATTACCAACTTATTATATCCCATGCATATATTTAAAAAAAAATCATCTTCTTTATGGAGGCTCATATCATCGAAACAAAGTCACACATTGGTTGTTAGGAAAGATCTTATTACTTCAAAAAATAAAAATAAAAATTGTCCATGACAATTAGAAATTACAAGATCAGAGGCTGGTCCCTCTAATTGGTATTTCAAAGAAGGTGATGTCCCATGGATTTAAAAAAAATATATGATCTTTCTTTGGCAAAGGAAGTTATAATGGGTGTGAGGGTACCATCTTCATATGGGTCTTCACTACGACGCTGCTTCACTGTGGAAGACCATTTGTCGGGGTTGAAATCCCATGACCATTTGAATCTTATAAGAGTACGTATAATGTCAAAAACATGATTTTATTATTTGTTATATTGATACATTTTATCACATGGGATCATAAAACATAACTAATTTTGTATATTATTGCATGTGTTTATAACTTTGCAGTGTCATTACCCTTTGTTCGTGTGTGGGTGTGTGAAACATGACTTCCCCCAAGACCTAGGACGCGCCATATCTAAATTATCTGCATTTGTATGTTGGATTACGTCAAAGGAGATTCATGTGGCTAGCATTCCACGGTGGCATCAAGAGATAGTTTAGATTGTTTGTATGTTTGAGAAGGAACTGCCGACGAGTTTCATGGACTTGCAGGTTCATCTTCTAATCCACCTAGTAGATGAGGTTGAATTAGTTGGGGTGGTTTCTTGTCGTTGGATTTTCTTATTAGAGATTTATATGAAGAAATTGAAAAGTTTTATTCAACAAAGGGAAAAACCTGAGGGTTCTATGGCAGAGGGGTACATATCGTATAAGTCTTTATATTATTCCAGTAACTACATCAAGCACATCGACAACACACCAGGTGCGGTGATTTGAGATGACGAAAGGGATGAAGAAAAATGAGAAGGGGAGCTTCTTCAAACGAATGGAAAAATGTGCTTGATAAAGAGTAAGCGACTTATCATTTTTCAAATTTACACAAAGTAAATATCCACATTGAACTTCGATATAATTTATATTTTGATATGATATGTACTATATGTCAGCTTGATTTCATCAGTGAATGCATAAATTGAAGCAATCAATAAATTTGTTCTTTACAATTCTGAAGTGACACAACCGTGGGTCGCATTACGGCGAACAAAAGAGGATGAAATGGGATAGTGACAGGAAAGAATTCAAACGGTTAAATGGTAGAAGCATGCCTTATACCAATCATTTAAAAGAAAATATGCCAATTATATGCCCCAACAGTTGGGTTGTTGACCAAGTCAGAGAGAAATACAGTGCAATCGGTCGTTACCCACGTGCTGAAGAGGATGCACTAAACGTAGGGATTGGGTGCAACAACTTGGTAATAATATATTTATGTACATTTTAAACTTAATAATGCACCTTTGAAATGTAACATCTATATTTTATAATTTTAAAAGTTGGGTTATAGGCACATGACTATGATTTTTTAAACTTTTTTATAGGTGCATTTGTTCCCATATATATGGGCATGTGGACACCATTTTTGCACAGAAAATGTCGATGATGGACACATGACACAAGACTGTGGAGTGGAAGTCGAGTTTGATCAATCTAGTCGAGTTAGACACCGTGATCAAAACCTAGTACAAGGAACATTAGGTAACGTCAGAAAGATACAAGAGATCATTAAAGTGGACTTCTCTTCTTTCCAATCTGTGACTTTTAGGTGCAAGTGGTGGGACACCTTTGATTGGAATAATGTAAAGGAAGATCATGATAGTAGGCTGATATGTATCAACTCTAGAAAGATGTGGGATTGAGCTAAGGAACCATATGTTTTCCTCAAACGTTGCAGCCATGTCACTTTTTTCACCCAGATGTGTTGGATATGGACTGGTGGTTCATATTGAGACATGAAGGCTAGATCAAAACATATTTTTGAGAACAATAGTGTTATCATGCCAAGAGAGCTGGAAGATAATGAGGGTGATCATGAGAACAAAGAGTGATATGGTACATGTGTTATTTCATCATTTATACCATTTAAGATGGGTTTTTATAAAGAAGAGGACTTAGCCTTAAAACTAAGACTCTTTTTTTCCAAACATTATAATATGTATTTTGAATTAATTGGTTTGCATTGTGTTAATGTTAAAATCATTTCACATATCGAAAGCAATGCACTCTATCAAGTTCTTTTTTTTATGTCAATTCCCAAAATAATACAATTACTTGATTGCTTTAAATGGTTTTTCACTATATCATTACTTAAATAAACCATTCATTGCAAACATTTGTCTCCATTCGCGTTGACCATCCCTGAGTCAGTCCTTGCAAAATATTTCTACAAAACTTGATCTAATGGTTTCGTGTCACGGGCTTTCCTACGACAGATCACTTTCTATCGACGACAGCATATCATCTAGGAATTTGATCTAGAATCTTTCAGTACCTTGAAATCTGCATGCCCTAATGGCAAGTTTCTCACTTTCGATGGCAGATTACATCATTGATCTTCGATCAAATGATTCCATGAAGTGTTCGACTTTAAATCATTTATTCACACTTCATGGATTGTATTGAGTACTTTGAAAGCCATTGTCATTACTCGAGGTTTCTCTCACACTTGTTAACAGTTCACATCATTGACTGGTAATCAAGTGGTTTCTACCATGTTCGACTTCGACACAATCAATCGCATGGATAGAATCGTACTAGTTTGGGTAGCGGAAATCAAGACCCTAGATCTAGTTTCCACCATCCAGGCTACGAGGAGTTTTATTATTCATTATGTAGTAGACTATTCATGACAAATGGCTGCGTCCATACTGTGTCTACTATTGATGTAATATTAGAATCATTTCTATATCAGAAAATTTTAGTTATTTTTTGCTCTGAGTATGGGAATGCCTACCTCAGCGATGATATATATATATATATATATATATATATTTGCATTGAATGTTTTTACAGGTCTCAACCGGTGTGTCCACGAGCCGATCCTCGGAATGATAAAGCACTTCACTCTTCGAATTATCTCAGACTTCGCGCTTTAGGGGGCAATCTGTTACACTAGAATTTGTCACCGTGACATTTAGCTGTTCATATGGGTCTATCAACACCTATATCATGCTCCCTTAGAAGTAAAAAATCCCCAAAGTTCCTAAACCAAGTCTTGGATTTAGAGAAAAGCTCATAAAAATCATAAAAAAACCTAACTCCGCACTTTTCCTAGCCATTACCTGCAGTACCGCACCTTTTGTAAAGAAAAACTGTGGTACCTACTGCACATTCTGTTCATTAAAATTGCGGACCCCTGTAAAAGGTAAAATGAGCGAAAAAGTAAGTTCTAGAAGCCCAGTTGGTCGAATATTCTCCCAGCTGGAAGCTTCTAGAAGGCGTTATCTGGTCGAAGCTTCACTCCCTCCATTCATGAACATTCATGCCTTCATTAAAGGAGCCTATCCCTTGGTATTTGGAGCTTAATCCCTTTATGAGAGGAATTATCCCTTCCTTTTTGGAATTGTCACCACTTTCCTTCTCCTATAAATTGAAGCTTTGGTTCAGTCTCAAGGGTACATGTTGATATATGTAAAACTTCTCTATACATTTTGTATACACTTAGTACTTTCTTTGTACTTGGTAGCTACGATAGAGAAGGGAATTGCTGAAGAAATACACTCTTTTGCTAGCCATTATCCATGCGAGAACGATTACACACTCGTATTTAGGCTGGTTCAAAGAGTGGAAGGGCTTGTCAGACCAAAGGAAAACGCTTGTTCCGGACCCCGGAAGGATCTGTACGACATCAAGGCGAACGAGGTTGTAAGATTCCTTCTTTTATTTAAATATAATGCAATTGGATCATGTTTTCTCAATAAGTTGTTTATGTGTTTACTTGAATGACTTATTTCTTAAATTCCTAGATCATTAAGATATATTTGTGATTTGTGAATTAGTATATGTTGCAGGTGCTTTTGATTCTCTTCCATGTCTTTGTTACAGATCTTGAGAGGTGACTGCTTGAAGTGACGGGAAAGAAGAATTCAACTAGCATTGGATCACAGGTAGGTCCTTTCTTCATCATAGAAAATTCTAAATTACATATAATCTAGAGAAAGTAGTTTACATTTGTCTTGTTTGTTTCTAGCTATCCTTGTGATACTAGGGAGATCTTTCTTGTCCGCAAGAACGATTTATCCGCCTAACAGGAGGGAAAACATTTTTATAGTTATGTTTGTCTGGATATGATCGGAGGAGGGGGAAATATTAGGAAAAATGTAATTAATATTTTTCCTACCTCCAACCACTTTTTACTAGGTTTTATTCCGTAAAATATAAAAACTATAAAATTAGCAGGGGTGAGAGAGAATATTGAGTAAAATGTAACATTTAAACTCAACTATAAAAATAATAGGGGTGAGGGGGAGTATTGAGTAAAATGTAACATTTATAAAAAACATGAAATTAATAATTATATTTATAATTATAATGATAAATAATAATTAAACCAGCTTAGATCCATCTTAACTTAGGAGGTGGTAAATATTGTGTAAACCTCTAGGGTGCTCATGAGGGGTTTGGACCCCTATCATTGCGTGATCAAAAGTGTTTATTTGTCTTCCAGTCATTTTGCTGATACCACTAAAAAGGTGGTGCCAAGTACTTATTCTCAAAGAGTTATGGGACAATGAGATTCCTGAATATTTTGAGGGAAGAGATCCAATTTGGAAACCCAAAAGAGAAGCCATGTGAGTTTGGACGTTTATCCTAGTATAAAGAAGAAGATTTGTGGTTTGCCTCCATTGATCACTGTGCCAGAGGTGTCCTCTAAAACAAATAATTTATACCTCAAAAAATCAGTTCTATATACTATAGTAGTTCTCGCTTGAGTAATCTTTCAATTTCGCATTTAATTGCTTATTAATAAATTTGTTTTACTTAGTATGGAGTACAATAATTTTGTAATCAAATAATAGGAGAAAACATATTCACAACATAATTTATTTGAAGATATGGATGTGTGTAAAATATTTTAATAAGAAACTAGATTTGTAACTATAAAATATAAAACTATAACTTAAAATTGTGAAATTACTTTGTATTTTTTTTCTTATGTATATAGAGAAAGACTAAACAAGTTTGGAGTTAAGAAAATAAACCATAACATTAAAACAATATCTCCTTCCAAAAATGTCTCCATATTAAAATGACATTCACTTTCTTGTATACCAAGACTATTGTTCTTCACATAAAATTTCTGACAAAGCATGCAATTGGCGCTCGGATATGTAGATGAATTGGAGTAAAGCTTAAAGTAAACTCTATTTTTTAAATAAAAATTCTCTTTATTTACATATATGGTAGATAGATTGTACTTGAATGTATTTTAAATATCTTATTTGAGTTACGTGCTTCTTTTAGAGGATTATTAATCACCAAAGGATTTTCACCCCCAATTTCCTATTTCACTAGCAATTGCACCTAATGTTGCAAAGGAAATGTCGTAAGGAAGAAGCTAGAAAGAAAGCAACTATAATTAATTTGATGTGACCTTATATTTATGTTTAGAATGTGTACGTTACAGACCTGAGTATTAAATCTACCCCAAAAGTAACATTAAAGATGGGAAAGAAAAATCTTTGGTAATTAACTTTACAATTAGTCTCCAATACAGAATTCCACTACACTATTCCTATACAATTCCTTATTAAAATCCATTCGACCAGGAATGAAATCAACCAATCCATTAACCATATACAAAATGCTATTCCTTCCAATGAGGCAGATGAATTCACCCATCTCCCCACAAAACTGTCTGACAATATTGAATTATTTTTTTCATGCGCCTTGGATATCAATTTAAAGGCACAACTGGAACTGAAAGACTTGGCAGAAAAGATATGGTTTGACCTAAACATTCAATGCTGGCTCTCGAAAGCAACTTGAGTAGATATACTTTTTGTTGCTACATCAGAAGTTGTAGCCAGACCCTGAAGCATTCTCATGACCTCCACAGTATCATCTAAATAATACTTTGCTTTACTCGGTTTCTGGTAAACGGTACAAGCAAACACTTCAACTATAGAGGCCATAGATGGTTGTGCCATTGCAATACTCGCAAACATATCTTCATCAGATCTGTCATCTCCTATGCACAAAACAAAATCTGGCGGCTTTCCTCTTTCAACCATTGTTGACAGAAGTAGTTGTGCTACCAAACCCTTACTAACACCCTGTAAATTCCAAATCAAATGTGTGTAAATACTAAAACCTACTTCACAAAAAACCAACTGAACAATTTCTGATGCTCACATATATAAGTACTTTCCGCACCTGGGGTTTAACTTGAACAATATGCTGGCCACTTTTGACCTCCACAGGCTCATTTGCAAGCACTCTCCAGATGATCTAAAAGCTCCTTGGATTGGCATGATCCAAAATCCGGATCAGCATCCTGATGATGCCAAACCAAAGAAGTTTCTTTAGCTTCAAGGATTGTTTGTAGTCCTATGCTTCTAAATCAACCATCCAGATCCATTAACCATATACAAAATGCTAGTCCTTCCAATGAGGCAGATGAATTCACCCATCTCCCCACAAAACTGTCTGACAATATTGAATTTTTTTGATAGACTTTTTGTTGCTACATCAAAAGCTGTAGCCAGACCCTGAAGCATTCTCATGACCTCCACAGTATCATCTAAATAATACTTTGGTTTACTCGGTTTCTGGTAAACGGTTCAAGCAAACACTTCAACTATAGAGGCCATAGATGGTTGTGACATTGCAATACTCGCAAACATATCTTCATCAGATCTGTCATCTCCTATGCACAAAACAAAATCTGGTGGCTTTCCTCTTTCAACCATTGTTGACAGAAGTTGTTGTGCTACCAAGCCCTTTACAACACTGTAATTCCAATCCACATAATATTGTAAATACTAAAACCTATGCAAAAAACCAAGCCCAGAAAATTTCTGAAGATGCTCACATATATAAGTACTTTCCAAAACAATTTAGAAGAAATAAGTCATGATAAATTAGAGATCAAGCATAAAACTATGTTACAAATGGTAAAAAAACATAAAGTCTGCAGTGGGTAGCGTTGTTTCCCATTCAGAATCTTGGTTCCACCTGAACCATACAAAAAAAATTTAGAAGAAAGAAGTCATGATAAATTAGAGATCAAGCATAAAACTATGTTACAAATGGTAAAAAAACATGAGAAAATAAGTGTCAAGAGATTGCCTTATGAAATAGCCATGCTCTGCTGCAATCCCTAACTTATGGCAAGGTGAAAACCATTCACTGAGAGATTTCCGACCTCTTCCACTCACAATAAAGACAACATTTTTAGGGTCATTGCATAAGCTGTTTACAACAGATATTACTTGTGGACTTGGTGTTTTGTTGATAGAAGTTTGAGGCATCATAGTACCATCATAATCCAACAAAATTGCCCTGCTGTAGGTTCTCTTGTATGCGGAGACAATATGCTCTGTATCAAGCTTCCTAAAGCTTGGACTAAGTGCTACAACCCTGAAACTCAATCCAAATCCAATACCCCAGTACCTTCTCTTAAATTGATCCCGGCATACTCTCTCCAAATCCTGCTCAAAGCTGTGAGCCCAATAATTTACACCATGTGTGCTCACATACTTGTAATGTTTTTCATCTGCGTAATTCTTTGCTCGACCTCGGGAATTATCGGGGACCATTCATGGCATCGATAACGACTTCTATGTTCAGGGGATTGACCACGATGGCTCCATGAGAGAAGGAGGCACCCTATGAACTCGAGACACGACTAACATACTCTTCTTTGGATGCAGAACTCAATCCTAAGGCTTCATCTACTTATAGAACAAATAGAAAAAGGACAAGCATAAATCAGCGAAATCAACATAGTCTGCAGCCGTTGTACTTGTTTCCTCTTTTGGGTTGTTCTCAACTTTCATTTATATTCATGAAATTGCTTTTGGAGTGTACTGTGTGTAATTTTTGAAATGTTCGACGTTTTGGGTCAACAATTATCGATAGTTTATTTAGTTTGGATAATATTGATGATGGTATGACCAGTTAGTTTTTTTTTTTTTTTTTTCTCAATCATGTAACATGTGTTTATCCAAAAAGTTTCAAAAATTACACAACCTACACTTAAAAAACAATTTCAGTTAAATATCATACACACAAATTTTCACTTTCATTTACTTATTTATTTCTTTGGCGGGGCAAATATCGATCGATCGATAAACCAATCACGACCGACTTAGGTTAAGGTCCTCCTGCAATCATTTTAGTTGATCACATTACGATAATAAGAAGGTACATTTATACCAAATATCGATCGATCGATAAGAGAAATGCGACGACTTGCGATTTAGGGTCATCACACCAAAATCATATTGGATTGATCACATTACAGTATGAAGAAGCTGGTATACCAAATATGGGAACACCATCACAATCTAAAGAAGAAGCTGATATAACAAAAATTGCAATACCATTGAAGTCTGCAGAAAAACTTGGTATAACACATGTAACAATCCCATTAGAAATAAACAGTGCAACAAATAATGCAATCTCACAACAGTTTGAAGAAAAAATTGGTATGGTAAATGTTACAGTGCCATTAGAGTCTGGAGAAAAAGCTGGTGTAACAAATAGAACATTACCATTGCAGTTCAAAGAAAAAGTTGGTATAACAAATGTTACAATCCCAAATACGTTCAGTCTATAGGTCGAGAGGAAAATTTACGGAATAACAACCAGGTCTCTCTCAGCAAAAGTTACAAAATTAAGACCCCTATAGTAATACCTCAGAAAATTGCTGTGCCCGGTGAACTTTTTTATTTGGAGGATCTCACAAGAATTTTAACAATGAGTACATGGAAGGATTGCCTTAGTAAAGAGGAAAGAGGTTATCTGTGTTCATTTCTGCCACAGATAGGGCAAGGAGAGTGTCATGACACAGTTTTAGAGGCTCTGCTCAATGGGGAGAATGTCAACTTTGGGAATCCTGCTAAAGAGTGGGGAGAGAGCATATGAAGAGGGAAGCAACATCCAGAGGCTCTGGTGCAAAAGGAGTTGGAATTGAAAGATTGCCAGAGCAAGTATTTCAAAGATCTGAGAATATATCACATGGAGTTCATATCTAAAGTGGATGAGTTTGAACTGTTGTATCATAGCTGCAATGATGATGGTGAAAGGTTTAGAGAACTGCTCAAGAGATTAGCCAATAAGAGAAAGAAAATGGTGGGCTGAGCTCTGGTCTATTTGCTTTCATTGCACAGAAATACAAACCCACTGCTTCACAGCCCCACGTAGGACAGAGGGCTATGACTCTCATTTCAACAAAACAAAATGGAGGAAAATGAAAAACTGTTGTATTTCCATATTGGAAGGGGATGAAAAATACAAGTTTCTAGAACAAAATGAATTGACATGAGGTTTTACGTCTTTTACTGTGGTCATGTTTAAGGGAACAGAGTTGAGGATTTTAACTCAATGGGTGGAATACGTCATTTACGTCATGTGTGCTCACATACTTTGTATTGTTTATGTCAGTTACCGTTTTCACCTCAAGAATTGTCAGGGATACATTCATGGCATCAGCAACAGCTTCTATGTTCCAGGGATTGACCCTGATGGCTCCACTGAGAGAAGGAGAGCACCCTATGAACTTAGACACAACTAACATACCCTTCTTTGGAGTACCAAAACTTAATCCTAAGGCTTCATCTACTTTGGAGCTACCCTTTCTGCAACCAACATATAACTAAATATACCGGTAAACATGAAAATAATGGATTTTCAATGTAGCGGAATGCTCTTAATTTCTAGAGCTAACATTTGACAAAATCAATAATAAGCAGTTCAGAATTTTATACATTTTCTTCTGTAGGGAAAATCTGCGTGCCTGTCTGTGCTGGAATAAACATAATCTGATTTACCCCACCCCCACCACTAATGCTTCCAAGACACTCATATCAACCTAATTCAAGGATTGTTTGTAGTCCTATGCTTCTGAATCAACCATCCATATCCATTAACCATATACAAAATGCTAGTCCTTCCAATGAGGCAGATGAATTCCCCATGTTTGACAATAATGAATTTTTTTCATGCGCCTTGGATATAAATTTAAAGGCACAACTAGAACTGAAAGACTTGGCAGAAAAGATATGGTTTGACCTACCCATTCAATGCTGGCTCTCGAAAGCAACTTGAGTAGATGGACGTTTTTTTGCTACATCAGAAGTTGTAGCCAGACCCTGAAGCATTCTCATGACCTCCACAGTATCATCTAAATAATACTTTGCTTTCCTCGGCTTCTGGTAAACGGTACAAGCAAACACTTCAACTATAGAGGCCATAGATGGTTGTGCCATTGTAATACTCGCAAACATATCTTCATCAGATCTGTCATCTCCTATGCACAAAACAAAATCTGGCGGCTTTCCTCTTTCAACCATTGTTGACAGAAGTTGTTGTGCTACCAAACCCTTACTAACACCCTGTAAATTCCAAATCAAATGTGTGTAAATACTAAAACCTACTTCACAAAAACCCAACTGAACAATTTCTGATGCTCACATATATAAGTACTTTCAGCACCTGGGGTTTAACGTCAACAATATGCTGGCCACTTTTGACCTCCACAGGCTCATTTGCAAGCACACTCTCCAGATGATCTAAAATCTGCTTGGATTGGCATGATCCAAAATCCGGATCAGCATCCTGATGATGCCAAACCAAAGCAGCTTCTTTAGCTTCAAGGATTGTTTGTAGTCCTATGCTTCTAAATCAACCATCCAGATCCATTAACCATATACAAAATACAACTGTTGGATTTGATGCCATTTCAAAAGGGTCTACGATTCTCTGAATCTTAATAAATCTCAGTTGAATCACACCCTGCAATATTTTCTCTGCAACCTCAATGGTCTCAAGAAAGTAAGAATAGGAGAGAGATCCAAGATGTGATTATTATGAGAGATCAACAACTATTGAGAGCTATCATTAAGAAGAATATAGATCTGTTCTAGAGGGATTAATTTCTAGATCATTTGACTTTTCACTCCTTACAATATAAAGGATTCATCAAAACATAATATTGAGTAGCTAGGTGTAGGACACATTCTCTACTTCCCAAGGGTGGCATCAACCAATATCTTTGAATGGAGCCTTGGAATAATGTCTAATAACAAGGCAAAAGCATATGCAATTTTTGCAAGGACTTCAATTGACTACCAATATGCACGTTATAAGCTAACATTCCTAGGTGACTATAGATTAATCATAAAGCACATATTCTCCAATATCTCTCCTTTATACATAAATCTAGCTTCCATCCTGCAAAGGATTTGAAAAACTTTTGATAATTCAAAGCTTTATATTGGTTTCATATTTTTCACGAACATAATTAAATAGCTACAAGGAAAGTTAGGCTGCAAAGAAAAAAATTGGCATTAGATTCCAAAATTTCTCTGGACTCCATCCGCTGTGTGTATATGGGTGCTTTAAGACTCTTCATCTGACCCACTTTATATGTAAATCATGGCAATTGTCATTAAAATTGTCCATCTATTAATGTTGAAACCATGGACTATCATGACCTTTGTGAGGCAAGACCTTCCCTCCAATGAAGCAGGGGAGCAGAAAATGGGTTTCTGAAGGCGGTGTATAATATATATATGATATTGGATGAATTCCTGAATGTTATAATGAAGAGCTCTCCATATACTTAAAAGAATGGATCTTAAAAATTTATTCCAATGTCTAGTGAATAGGAATTCATTGATGTCTCGTCAAACATAACATGGTATAGATCCAAAGCCTATAATTGGTCCATATAATCCACAAGGGTCAATATTGTTACAATCATTCAGCTTTAGGACAAATGCTCTTGTACAAATTTATAAATTTAAGTAGAATGAGAAACTACAGTAGAAAACAGGAAGCTGGTTTAGAATTCCAAGACTCAGCCTGTTGGAGTAGCATCAAGGTATACTTATTCTCAAATGTATTCCCAGGATTCGAATTATCTATGTTGTCATCACTGTTGTTATCATAAAGAAACCACCTCTGGACACCTAGATAGCCATGGTACATGATCCATTCTCTGAGAAATGGAGCTTAGTTCCAAAGCATTGTGCAGAGGCCTCAACATCTGCACAGCTTTCGAGCTCATCATGGATTTCACTTCAACCCTAGCTACAGATGGAAGTAAACCACCTCTGGATCTCCATACAGAAGCCTTCATTCCTTCAATTTCTGGTATTTCTAAGCCATTAGGCTTCTCACATCTGATCACTTATTGAGCAGCCATCAAAACCTTAGTCTTGAAAACGTTGATGCCCAAATCCATAATTGCCCCATTTCTGGAAATCCCCGGCATTATAAATTTATGGAATGAGAAACCGTTTGTGAAAACAAAGAAGCCGGTTTAGAATGCCTTTGAGTGACAATAACAAGTTAGAATGCCTTGCACATTGATGGACTACTGATAATTGAGGGTCAAATCTGTCTCCTCCTCAAATTTATAAAAATAAAATCCATTCCACATTATGTATACAGTATATGTAAACCAACATATACTGATTGAACACTGCAAATCCTCTAGGAAGGTTCAGTCCGTGCTGCAAGATATCAGAAAGAAGAAGACAATGAACAATGAATCAAGATATAATTTCTGCTGTGCTCGTCGTTTTCTTCCAGCCAAAGTCCGTTAGCAGCGTTGTTTCCCATTCAGAACCTTGGTTCCACCTGAACCATACAAAAACAATTTAGAAGAAAGAAGTCATGATAAATTAGAGATCAAGCATAAAACTATGTTACAAATGGTAAAACAACATGAGAAAATAAGTGTCAAGAGATTGCCTTATGAAATAGCCATGCTCTGCTGCAATCCCTAACTTATGGCAAGGTGAAAACCATTCACTGAGAGATTTCCGACCTCTTCCACTCACAATAAAGACAACATTTTTAGGGTCATTGCATAAGCTTTTTACAACAGATATTACAGATATTACTTGTGGACTTGGTGTTTTGTTCATAGAAGTCTGAGGCATCATAGTACCATCATAATCCAACAAAATTTCCCCGTCGTAGGTTCTTCGTATGCGGGAGACAATATGTTCCGTAGCAAGCCCAAAGCTTGGACTAAGTGCTAAAAACTCGAAACTCAATCCAAGTCAAATACGCTCAAAGACCTTCTCTGAAGTGATCCCCAGATACTCTCTCCAATCCCGCCTAAAGCCGGTGGAGCCCAATAATTTACACCATGTGTGCTCATACTTGTAATGTTTTTCATGCCGTAGTTGCTGCTCAGCCTCAGGAATTGTCAGGGATACATTCATGGCATCAGCAACAGCTTCTATGTTCCAGGGATTGACCCTGATGGCTCCACTGAGAGAAGGAGAGCACCCTATGAACTCAGAGACGACTAACATACTCTTCTTTGGAGTACCAGAACTCAATCCTAAGGCTTCATCTACTTATAGAACAAAATGAAAAGCGCAAGCATAAATCAGCCAAGTACTATAGTCTCTCGCATATCAGATTTGTTTCCTCTTTGGGTTGTTCTCAAATTTACTTATATTCATGAAATTGCTTTTGGAGGTAATCGTGTGTAATTTTTGAAATGTTCGACTGTGGTTTTGGGTCAACAATTATCGATAGTTTATTTAGTTTGGATAATATTGATGATGGTATGACCAGTTAGTTTTTTTTTTTTTTTTCTCAATCATGTAACATGTGTTTATCCAAAAAGTTTCAAAAATTACACAACCTACACTTAAAAAACAATTTCAGTTAAAAATCTCCATACACACAAATTTTCACTTTCATTTACTTATTTATTTTGCTGGGCAGGGCAAATATCAGTCAGTCTGATAAGCAATCTGACCAGCTTGCAGTTGCAGGTCCTCCTGCAAATCATATTGGATTGATCACATTACAGTCTGAAGAAGCTGGTATACCAAATATCAGTCAGTCTGATAAGCAATCTGACCAGCTTGCAGTTGCAGGTCCTCCTGCAAATCATATTGGATTGATCACATTACAGTCTGAAGAAGCTGGTATACCAAATATGGGAACACCATCACAATCTAAAGAAGAAGCTGATATAACAAAAATTGCAATACCATTGAAGTCTGCAGAAAAACTTGGTATAACACATGTAACAATCCGATTAGAAATAAACAATGCAACAAATAATGCAATCTCACAACAGTCTGAAGAAAAAATTGGTATGGTAAATGTTGCAGTGCCATTAGAGTCTGGAGAAAAAGCTGGTGTAACAAATAGAACATTACCATTGCAGTTCAAAGAAAAAGTTGGTATAACAAATGTTGCAATCCCCTTACAGTCTATAGGTCCAGAGGAAGCTGGAATAACAACTAGGTCTCTCAGCAAAAGTTACAAAATTAAGACCCCTATAGTAATACCTCAGAAAATTGCTATGCCCGGTGAACTTTTTTATTTGGAGGATCTCACAGGAATTTTAACAATGAGTACATGGAAGGATTGCCTTAGTAAAGAGGAAAGAGGTTATCTGTGTTCATTTCTGCCACAGATAGGGCAAGGAGAGTGTCATGACACAGTTTTAGAGGCTCTGCTCAATGGGGAGAATGTCAACTTTGGGAATCCTGCTAAAGAGTGGGGAGAGATCATATGCAGAGGGAAGCAACATCCAGAGGCTCTGGTGCAAAAGGAGTTGGAATTGAAAGATTGCCAGAGCAAGTATTTCAAAGATATGAGAATATATCACATGGAGTTCATATCTAAAGTGGATGAGTTTGAACTGTTGTATCATAGCTGCAATGATGATGGTGAAAGGTTTAGAGAACTGCTCAAGAGATTAGCCAATAAGAGAAAGAAAATGGTGGACTGAGCTCTGGTCTATTTGCTTTCATTGCACAGAAATACAAACCCACTGCTTCACAACCCCACGTAGGACAGAGGGCTATGACTCTCATTTCAACAAAACAAAATGGAGGAAAATGCAAAACTGTTGTATTTCCATATTGGAAGGGGATGAAAAATACAAGTTTCTAGAACAAAATGAATTGACATGAGGTTTTACGTCTTTTACTGTGGTCATGTTTAAGGGAACAGAGTTGAGGATTTTAACTCAATGGGTGGAATACGTCATTTACGTCATGGTTTGAATAAGTACTTTCAGCACCTGGGGTTTAACTTCAACAATATGCTGGCCACTTTTGACCTCCACAGGCTCATTTGCAAGCACACTCTCCAGATGATCTAAAAGCTCCTTGGATTGGCATGATCCAAAATCCGGATCAGCATCCTGATGATGCCAAACCAAAGCAGCTTCTTTAGCTTCAAGGATTGTTTGTAGTCCTATGCTTCTAAATCAACCATCCAGATCTATTAACCATATACAAAATACAACTGTTGGATTTGATGCCATTTCAAAAGGGTCTACGATTCTCTGAATCTTAATAAATCTCAGTTGAATCACACCCTGCAATATTTTCTCTGCAACCTCAATGGTCTCAGTTTTAGAAACAGAAAAGCATTGAATTCATATACTGAGTATGGGTAGAAAAAAAAATAGAATGTGATATACCAGACGAGCAACGTTGCAGCCACTCAGCAGCTCAATGGCGTTGTCGCCGACCTCGCCTGTTGCCATATTGCTTCTGTGAACACCATCGTAAAATATCAATAGAACAAAATGAAAAGCTCAAGCATAAATCAGCCAAGTACTATAGTCTTTCTTCATCAAATCTGTCATATCCTATGCACAAAAAAATCAAGAACCAGCCATATAGTCTAGCAATCCAAACAAGTTGGGAATATGAGGGAATTGACTAACCGCCATCATTGTATCAACCCAAATTTATCTGTTGAGGGCATTTAGTCCGATCACAGTGGTGGTGGGATAGCGTTTTATCCTGTATAGAAGCCATGCATGGTAGCTGCTTAACAAAAGAAGGCCTGCAGGGACCAGAGCGAAATCCAAATCATGTTTTTCGAAACCCATTTTCTGATTTAAAGATTGAGTTGATTCAATCTAGAAATTGATGCCCCGGCTGGAATTTGGAAACCTGAAAGCCGAAGAAAGAGTTAAATGAAGCAGTTGTGGTAGAGTTTCGTTTGACCAAAATGACCAGAGCCAGCGAAGCATTTCACGCCTCACAAGTGAAGTCCTACCATTAACGCCGACATTAGCAATCCAAACCAGTTGGGAATATGAGGGAATTGACTAACCGCCATCATTGTATCAACCCAAATTTCTCTGTTGAGGGCATTTAGTCCGATCACAGTGGTGGTGGGATAGCGTTTTATCCTGTATAGAAGCCATGCATGGTAGCTGCTTAACAAAAGAAGGCCTGCAGGGACCAGAGCGAAATCCAAATCGTGTTTTTCGAAACCCATTTTCTGATTTAAAGATTGAGTTGATTCAATCTAGAAATTGATGCCCCGGCTGGAATTTGGAAACCTGAAAGCCGAAGAAAGAGTTAAATGAAGCAGTTGTGGTAGAGTTTCGTTTGAGCCAGCGAAGCATTTCACGGCTCACAAGTGAAGTCCTACCATTAACGCCGACATTGTGGGTAAAAAGTTCAGGGAAACCATTGTTGACAGAAGTTGTTGTGCTACCAAACCCTTACTAACACCCTGTAAATTCCAAATCAAATGTGTGTAAATACTAAAATCTACTTCACAAAAAACCAACTGAATTTTTTAACTGTTTTATATCTACGGCTAATCTTCCTTCAATCGTCTAACAACACATCTGACGATCGCCAATTGTACACATAGGCAGGTAGCAAAGTTCATTTCAAATAAATACGCCTTACGGCGTAATAATGATATATATATATATATATATATATATATATATATATATATATATATATATATATATATATATATATATATATATATATTTGATTTTTTAAAATTACTTTCATAATAATTTTTTTTCAATTCAATTGATAAAATAATAGTTTTTCAATTTTATCCTTGTTAAAATTAAATAAAATTATAGATAGATTAAAAAATATTTTTTATATTGTTAATTTTGAATGATTATATTGGATATTTTTTTAAATATATCTACCACCTTAGCTATATATAATCCTGAGATGAACCACATTAGGTGGTTAGAAACTTCGACCAAATCTTAATGATGTGATTAATCCTAAAGACATTTATCTAGATATTTTTTAGTTATGTTTAAAATTTATTTTTTGAGTGTCTAAATAGATTCATCACCCTAACAAACCCTAAAACATTCATGCATGTTCACAATGCAAATAAATTCCAACCAAATTTAGAAAAACTATTAGAAAAAAGCTTCCAAACCTAAAACAATTAAACTATGGAAAATTATTTAAACATTTTGTGAAAATTATTTAAATATCAAATTCAACATATATTTTCTCACTCAACAAAGTAATATTTTTTCAATTTCAAATTATATGTAAACCATTACTCCATAAAATTTAATTATTTCATAACAAATTTTTTCTAACATTATTCAATTTAAAATATCTTCAAATTCAATAATGACATGGTAATATCTTTAAGTTCAATAATAACATGGGATATGGAATCGAATGAAATATAAAATCTAAAACTTTAAATTTATTAAAACAATACAAACCAACATTTCCACGATTCTTCATCAACAACTCTACTAATCATAAATGTATCTAGAGGCTACCAAATCAACCCACTAGCTGAGATACACTCAAATTCGTAGAATGACTTCACTTCTTCAAGGTTGCTAATTGATGCTGAAAAAACTGTAAATTATTGACATTTTTTCCTATTAATTTCCACAATATGATATCTCAATAATGCTATGAGGTAAGGTGTATGTACTACAACATCCAAATCCTAAAGGGGCACATGAATAGGCTCTAACTATGAGAGAATTGGGTAAAGCATGCCAACTTATAAATAATATTTAATAATCTACAAGTTGAAAAATATTTCCCAGCTAAATTAGTTTAATGCGACTTTCAAAAACAAAAGACCTCCCATTGTCAACTGCTTTGATGGAGCCATAAAGTAACAAGTACACCATAGGAATCAGCTCTCTCCAGCTGCCACTGTTGTAGCTACAAATTTCAGACGCTTCAAGTTGCATCTACCTTCCAAAAGATCACATAAAACTCCATTCCAAGGCTAAATTATGATTAGCTTGGTTTGAGCCTTCAAGGATGACAGCCTTACCATTTTACAATAATACTCTTCTGTCATTGAATTCACATCTTTGAAGTTATGCATGCCATGAAAGTCGTTGGCACAATAATCCCAATAAGTTATTGTGGACCTTAAGATTAAGATTGGAACAAGTACAAAGGAGTAGGATTAAGATTAGAACGAGTACAAAGGAGATTAATGCTAATATTGGAACGAGTATGATTAAGATTACTAAAAAAAATTAAAAACTTCAAAAATTTTAACCGTTATAATATTGTGTATCTTTATTATGTGATTAATTTGAAAATGTTTTGTGTAAACTTTAAAAGTAAATAATTATTATAAACGTTTTTCTCATTTATATTATATAAGTTAAATGGTTGATACATGTTAGTAGGCATTAATCCACAATAGACATCAAGATAAAAATATTTAGAAGGTCAAGTTTAAGTTGTTTAATTTATAAAATTTGAGTGTCCCAAGGGTTTATTAGGGTGTAGAATCCATTTATTCATTCAAAAATGTATTTTAAATAACAAGAAATCACAATCTTTCTTTAAATTGTATTGCCAGATTTCGTTGAAAATGGTTATTTCGTCTATAAGTTAGACTTCGCCAATAATTAGACTTCAATGTTATTATTTATTCTTATTTCTATAAGGCATTCATCATATAAAGGCTACCTATTGGGGAAGGTCCTAGAGGTTGAGGGGGATCACATCCTTTCTTGGTTATGTTTTGGGTTTTACAATAAGTTGTTGGGTTCTTTTATTTCATATTGGTCATGTTCCTAGGACCTTCTAGGGCTTGTTGTGGGCTGGGTAACATTTTGGGGTTTGGTGACATGTGATTACTAGTGTTCTAAGATTTTGAGTTCTATTATTGGAATTTGTAATGTCCACATCCACCTAGGAGACATAAGGTAATGATTCTCCTAGCCTAATCTTTTTTGTTTGTAGAGTATAATGAGAAAACTAATTAAGGGAACACAATTCACCTTGGAGAAAATGTTCTAAAAGTTAAAGGGGGAAAAGGGGACATGGATCATAGGCGAACAAAAAGTCACTTTTAAATTATAAAGTGAGAAGACCCACTAAAGTGGATTTATTAAAATAGAAGGCAAAATGTTGGAAAAGAGTTAAGTGAGCTATAAAAAGGGGAGTCTCTCATTCTTGCATTTGTTCACTAGAGAAATAGAATTTTGGAGAACTCTTGAGAAAGAGACTAAGGTTTCTAGAAACCCTCATTTTGGTTCCTGATTTTAGTGTTGAAACTTTACACCCTAGCTAGTATTGGAGCAGAACCACACATATTTTGACATTGAGCTTCATTACTGATGACAATAAAAGAATTGGAAGAATTCGAGAAGATTTAGAGGTCATATTAGTTGATTTTATAATATGAATTTTGGTATTCTATATTGTCTTCGAAATTTGAGTTCACACCATTTAAGGGGTCGAGTTATGTCATCTTAAGAGGACCGATTTTTTTTTGTTTGTTTAGTGGGCTCAATTTTTCTATAAGAAGGGGCCAAGTTTACATGTTGAAAGAGGCTGAGAGACTCCTCTTTTTTTCTAGAAGTGAGCATTGGTATTTATGAGCATATATTTTATTCATTGAGAGAAAAATTTGGGTTTGTTTGGACAACTGAGATTATTTTATTAAAGGGTTTGAGTACCCTCGTTTTTTTGGCTAAGTTTATAGTTGTAGTGACCTCATTTTCTTGGGGTTCAAGTCTACTCTGTGAGGGCTGAATACTTTATTTCTGAGAGTTTTACATAATTTTTGTGCGTGTGGAGATCATTTCTGGGTTGCAAAATCATCTTGGAGGGTTGAAGAACACCTACAACCTAATTTTTTGACGAAATGATTTTCCGCCTACTAATATGTTTTTCTCTCGTTTCATTGTTACAATTCCCTATTAGTGGTATACACCATTTCTAAGTTTAATATAAATTATGTATTGTTGTGTTGAAGAATTTCAATGGTGTATTTGTGGAATTGTGTTCCTTTATTTGAAATAAAATAAAAAATAATGCACCTACAACCATATGCACTCAAAATGTTTTACGAAATACCTTAGTGACCGACTTAGCAAAACTCATAATTTTTTGTAGGAATTTTGAGATATTCCTAGGCGGTATCTTACAACATTCTATCATCTACTCAAATAATGTGGCTCATGTTTCTCTTTTACCTGGGTAGTTTTTCTGTGATTTTTATGACTGTTTGGTGGCATAACCATCATTGTGATGTTTGGTTTCAGGAATTTGGATAGTAAGTCTGTGCTTTAGCTGCATCTATGCACCTCGGACTAGCTAGCTAGATCTCGATTCAGACAAGTTGTTGGTTCATACACTTTTTAGTATTTGGCTATATCAGTCTAAGGTGGCATCGTGTCGGTAGTGTTTCTCTTAGTTAGGGAATAATGTGGTTTAAATTTGGGTATGTAGGTTCATGTGTCATCATGCCATGATAGAGGGCTACAGTTAGAAGAAGGACTGTTTATTATCAAGAGTGGGCTTGCTATGGAGGCACTCGCTTGCATCACCGAATTGAGGATTTTTCATAATGTTATCGAGACCATACTCTGGCCCATGTATAGGAAGAAATGGCTAGGTATGAGGGAGAATATTCTTCTCATAGAACTTCCTTCTCTAATATTTATGTCCTCATCGAGTGGGTTGATTGGATCCCTATCATCAGCCATAAAAGGGGTCAATTTAATCAATAGATTCAGATGGTGGATCTATATTGGAAAATGGAATTCCTTCTAGGGAAAATTTGTATATATTAACATGAGTCTCATTTGGAAATTATTGAATATTTTGATCACTTGCACAAAGATATAAGGAATTTTCATTTCAGGTTGGAGAGGATAGAACATCACCTTAGAATCCCCCCAACAACACAAATACCTATAGAAAATCTAGCAACTCCTATTATAGTCGCATGATCTAATTCCATTGTAACATACCCCCTACTAACCCTAGCCCCAAATAAGATTAGAAGGTGGAAATTAGTAAGCTAACCCAACCTCAAAAGTCGAGTTATGGAAATGGGGTATAAAATTTTGGCGTTTTTTGGCTTTTTTCAAAACTTAAGATAGATAACATCATTGCATTCATGTCATTGAGACTTTTTCAATGATATAAAATTTACTTAACTATGAATCCTAGATCAAATTATATGGTCATTCAAATATTGACCTATAAAATATTTCGATGACAACTTAACTTTCCATGTGGTGCCCACATGGCTATCCAAGTCTTGCACCATGCCATACAATGTGCCAATTGTCAACTTGCTCATACCAGGTCACAAATTAACCCCTCGCTAAAATTCACATGACCCAAATATAACTTAATATATAATATATATAGATTCTTGATGTCTACAAATGTGGTCCCTATATAGCCATGTCACCCCAAGAATAAATCCTACGGGGTCCAATATTTCTCCCCTGTAACACCCTCCTCCCAGATTTACGCAAGTTAACTAGTCTGTAGGGGTAAACATGTGAGGAGAGGCTACTATGATCTAATTCAACCTCCTAGGTCACCTTAAGGAAGTTAAACTAGAAAAAAATAACCAAAATGATCATCCACACAACCAACATAACCTCTAGTAGCTATCCGACCTTTCCAGGTGAACAACCCTCGAGGGAACTCAACAATTCAAGGACCTAGAGCCCCAATATTTCCTCTTCCAATCCCTCCAAGAAACTGAGAGCCCCAGTTGCTCCCATGATCTTGCATGAGTGTGTCTGCAACCTTTTTTTTCTAGTGATATTCCAGCGACTGCGAGATGTAAGGTTAAATTTCAGGGCTAGGACCTAGTCACTACACAGAACTTGATGTAATTTACATAAATGAAATGAAACATAAGGAAAATGATGCCAATGATAATTATTGAACAAATAATTTACTGGACCCCTAATATCCATGACAAGAATCTCGTCAAACATGTCACAAATATGTATTCTACAGGTTATAATAACATATCTGAGCATAGGGGTCTTATATTTATCTGAGAATTACTAAGAATCATTAATTCCTTATCACATTAGCTACATTATCATCTATTAAGTCATATATTCATTTCTAATTCATTTACAGATCAAAATACGATGAGGACCATACATTTTCATTTTCCTAAAACACATTCATAACCAACATATAAACAACAAAAATATTGAGGATACAACGTCCATAAATGCTACATAGAATACAATACATTTACACATAAAATACCATGGAAATGAACTCTTATTAATGAATGCAAAAGCCAGCTTGATATGGGACTACCACATTCAACCCCACCATAGATTGGCTGAACCAAATGTCTTTTCAGCCATTAGCCCCCATGTTATATTCTAAGCATGAATGTGAGACTCAAACCAAAAGAACCAACTAGGGCTTCCTAAGGCTAAACCACCTCACCATCAACAATATAAATCAACTTTACCACAATCCTCACTCAATCACTAAGCAATAAATAAGCATGGATGCCACCGGATTTCTCCACCTACACCACGAGGAATTTTCCCGTCTCCTAGTCTCTATGCTTTACCACAATCCATAGTGTAATCCAGGGATCACTAGGCCATAATCGAGGCACCAACCTCCAGGATTTACTCTATATCCCTCCATTCACTGACAAGGATTCCCATTAGGGGAATTTTGAGGTATAAAATGGGCCTCCTAATGAAACTATAAAATAATAGTGGAAATAGTAAAAATAAGATTTGATTACATCATCAAATTTTTGGAGGGAAAAAAGAAAAAAGCTACTTTTTCAACTCATATTTTCAGCTTATCTCTCAAATTTTTTACTCAAATTTCGATAGGGAGTACTCATTGGATGAAAAAGTTAATTCCTCATCCAAGGAGTACCCATGCTGCATACTTTTGATGGACCATGCTACACGAAAAATGAGAAATACATGAAAAACGTGATTGCAATCATTTTTTCATGTATTCCTCATTTTTCGTCTAGAAGGGTCAATCAAAATTATGCAACATCATTACTCCTTGGATGAGGAATTAAATTTTGCATCTAAAGAGTAGTCCCTCTCAAAATTTTAGTAAAAAATTTGGGAGATAAGTTGAAAATATGAGTTGAAAAAGTAGTTTTATTATTTTATTATTTTTTAATCCTTTTACTCTTTTACTTAAAAAATGGTTAACCATCCCCCATGGTTGACATCATCATATTGAATCCTATTGGTTCTTATAAATTTTATTTTGGTTGTACATTTTTCTTAGGAGGCCCATTTTAGACCTCAAAATTCCCCTAATGTAGGCCCGATCAAGGGAAACTAGCTCTATTCTTTATCGTATATCCCTCCATTCACTGGTCGAGGATTCATATGCCCACCGAGGAATACAATGCCTAGTTTCAATGTAACCCAAAATCTAGTTCAGGGGTCACTAGGCCATTGGGTTTACTGCCATCCATAGTCTGGTTCAAGGATTACTAGGTCATGTGTTCTTTCATTTAGATATCCACCTCACTCATTTTTGAATCCATCCGGAAATCTAGCTCAACCAAAACATGAGAACCCCATCACACCATGCCTATCTGGAAATGACAAGGCAAGGCTGGAGAACACTTCCACACTTGGAAAAATCCATGCCAATGACAATAAGAGAACCGAGAACAAACATGCATAACTATGCATGCCAAATATAGCAAATAAATCACACATGAAAATTGATACTTGCAAGTAAACCAATTGTAGCTACTTGATCCTTCTCTTCCTTGGTTGAAATTTTCTTCCTCTTTGCCTTATTTTACTTTTTTGATCCAATGCTGAAGTGCTCCAAGATAAATATAAGTGTTCAAAAGTGAGAGAGAGAGATAATAGACTCGAGCTCCAAAAACTGAACTGACAAAAAGTTAAAATGACAAAAGATACCAACTGATCCTCATAAGCCTTTTTATCAATTAGGCCTCTATTTTATTCATTTTCCATTATTTTCCTTAATTTTCCTCCTTACATGAAACATGTGACCTTTCACCTTTATTTTCTCCCAATTTCCCTTATTTTCATAAATAAATTGCCAAAAATTCCATTTTTCCTTTCCAAAATTCCTTTTTCATTTCTTCTGCTAATTTCTAGCCATTATAAACCAAATGAACACCCACACTAGGACGGTTTTTCCAAATATTCAACTTGGAATAAGTGCCCCATAACTGTGGTTATTATTTTTCCTTTATTAACTTTTATTACATGAAATTTTCACCAGGATTGTTACAGAACCCTCCCTGTTGGGGGAACACCATCCTCGGTGTTCAATGACACCTATAACCAACGAGACTCCTAAAATCAAAATATACTGCCCATGGAGCTTATAGCTTAGCTCATTGCAGTATTTACACTTTTCAACCGGATGAGAATCAAACTAACATGACAACTTAACAACATGAAAAGTATAATGACATGACACCCATACCACTTATTAAAACTTTATAACACATCTCATCACGATATTTAAATCCATATACATATGTACATATACCAAAGCATCATATCAAACATATACAAAAAAATATATCAAGGAAATTCACTCAACTATTTAATAAAGAAGGATACATAGACCGAATTTGATGTACCATCTCCCATGTAGCTTCATCGGGACCAAAGTTATTCCACTGCACTTTAACCTTCTTGATTGCTCAATTTTAGAGCATGAGCGCCTTTATTTGCAATATACACTAAGGTCTCGACTGGAATTCTCCATCTGGCTTCACCTGCAATACAGACGAGTCAATCACATGATCAAAATTTTTAACATACTTCGTAAGCATTGTCACATGGAAAAAATCACGGACTTTAACTATTAGAGGAAGTGGAAATCGATAGGCTACTGGCCCAATCCTTTCAAGAATCTTGAAAGGTCCAAAAAAATGAGGTGCCAACTTGGAACCAGATCCAATCTGCAAGGAGGTCTTCTTTGGCTTGATGTGCAAGTACACTTGTTCCCCACCCTGAAACTCTTTAAAAAACCTGTTCTGATATGCATAAATCCTCTTATTGTCAAATATTTCCTTTATATTCTTCTTCATCACCTATTTTTCCTGTTCCATTTATACTAACATGTTTGATCTAATAAATACCATGTTCATCAGATCATTCCATATGATGGGAGTATTAAAACTCCACCCATGTAGTGCCTCAAACAGACTCATCCTCAATGATTCATATTAACCATTTTTGTAGGTGAACTAAACTAATGGAAGGTACTCCTCCCATCTCCTCTGGTAATGCATCACATACATCCTTAACATGTCCTCCAATATCCTACTGACCCTCTCATTCTATCCATTTTTCTGCAGATGATAAGCTATACTAAAGGCCAACTCTGTACTAAACATGCAAACAACCCCTTCCAAAACTTTGCATCAATGTCTAACATAATATTCTTTGGAACACCATGAAATCTAACCACATCTATGATGAACGCCTGTGCCACATCATGAGTTGAATACATAGTCTTCACTAGAATTAATTTTTCTACCCTAGTTAACTTTTCCACCACAACCACAATGGAATCAGGTTGTCTATATGTCCTCGGAAAACCTATAATGAAATCCATGGAGATGACCTCCCATTTCCACTCTAGAATCGCAATCAAATGTAGTATTCCACCTAGATTTCTATGCTCTTCCTTTACCTGTTGACAATCCAAACACCCAACCACAAACTCTGCGACATCCTTCTTCATATTCAACCAATAATAAAACTTCTTTATTTTCGTCAGTGTCTTCTGGTAGCCTCGGTGGTATGAATATTATTTTGCATGAAACTCCCTCAAGATAATATTCTTGAGCTCACTACTATTTGGCACATATATTCTCTCTCTAAATCTAATCAATCCATATAATAGTATTGAGAGATGATAATACACATCCTATGCCCATGTACCTGCACCACTATGTGTGATTGTTCCTTAACTGTATTGTAACATGTGCATAATCTCTCTATAGATGTCATCCAGCTGAACTACCTGTAAAATATGATCCTATAATTCTATCCCATATTAGATAATAACTCCTATATGATTCATTTGTATTTTCCTGCTAAGAGCATATGCAAACCTTTTCTCTTTTCCCTTGATGTACCTGATCTTGAAGTAAAACTCATTGATTATGGCCAACCATATATCTCGCATGGCGTTTAGATTTGTCTAGTCAAAAAATAATCTCAACCTACTATGATCACTCATCAATAGGAACATCCTTCCAAGAAGATAGTGCATCCACATATTCAACGCATGAATGATCATTGCTAATTCAAGTCCGTGTGTCAGATAGTTTTGCTCGTGCTCATTTAATTTCCGTGACTCATAACATACTACTTGTCCTCCCCACATAATAAAACCACAAAGCCCTCTCTTGCAAGCATATGTACACACTACAAACTCTTTTTCCTGGTCTGCAATATTTAACACTAAAGCATTTATCAACAACTACTTAAACTATTCATAACTTATTGCACAATGTTCTTTCCATTAAAATTTATTTCCTTTCCTCTACATTGACATACTATGATATGAAATGCAAGAGACTTTCTCGATGAATCTCCTATAGTACCCTTCTAGCGCCATGAATGTTTTTACCTTATCCATATTTCTAGGAGCTGCCCACTCCATGATATCCCTTCAATTCTTTGGATCCACTGTTATACCTTCCTTGGAGACCACATGCCCCAAGTAATGTACCTTTGCCTAAAATGACTTGCATTTACTGAGATTTCCATACAATTGATGCTCTCTCAATAGTCTCAATAATGCTACTAAATTCTCAACATGTTATTCCTCATTATTAGAATATATTAATATGACATCAACGAATACAATAACAAACATGTCTAGATAAGGACACAACACACTATTCATCAAGCACATAAAGGTAGTTTTAAAATTATTCAAACCAAATGGAACTAAAAAAAACTCAAAATGCCCATACCAGATCTAGAAAGTTCATGCTCGTTGATTTTTACCTCATGATATCCAGATCTCAAATAAAAATTTGAGAACAATGTTTCTCCATTTAACTAATCAAATAAGTCATCAATCCTCATCAACATGTACTTTTTCTTGATGGTCACCTTGTTCAACTTCCTGTAATCAATGCACAACCTGAGAGTACCATCCTTCTTCCTCACTAACAAGACCAGTGCACCCCACAGTGACACACTCGGCCTAATGTATCCCTTGTCAAGCATTCCATTCAACTGCAACTTCATATTTACTAACTTTGGAATTCTCATCCCGTATGGTGGATTTGATGATGGTGCTACCCCTAGTACCAACTCAATGGAGAATTCCACTTCTATGTGAGGTGAAAACTGAGGGATCTATGCTGGAAAAAAATTCTAAAACTATTGTAATATCAGGTACCTTCTCAATATATTTGCATATTTATCCTCCTTACCTTTATCACTAGAAATGTGAACTGTAAATAGCACACACCCTTTTCTGCAACTACACTTTTCTTGCATAGCTATCACCATCCTAACTTATTTTGCTTTCTTCTTACCCTGTAATATTCTCTACTCCCCATTGTCATCCAACAACTCAATGGATTTTCCGTAACATTCCACTTTGGTCCCCTGAAGATATAGTCAATCCATACCTAAAATAATACTATATGAACCCAAAGAATATACATTCAAATGTACTAAAGTAGGCATACCATTCAACTCAAATGCACGAGATATTACCCATTGATGAACTCCCTTATTTGTACCTGTAACCAACTTCACTAACCAAGACTCTCCATGCACTTCTTTATTCAAACCACAATTATCCACCAAGTTAGGGTTAACATAAATATAATTACATCTAGGGTCAATCAAAATAGAAAAAATTGATAAACAATATTACCATCCATCTCAATGATAGATGCCTGATGATATGCCTGCCTATTATCTAGCATTGCATAGATACGAGGAATGCTCTGCCCAACATCCCCAACAGTCTGCGCCTCCTATGCACTGTAGATCTAAGGCCTACCACCCTGATTATATGGAAAATCACCTCTGTTATTTTTTTGTGACCCATGTCCCTGTCTAGATGCATTGAAATTATTATGTGGTGCAACATTCTCTTTCTCTCCTGCATTCTGAGGCCTTGTTATTTTCGGCTGCCATTTACCTTTACCTTTATATTTATCTTTTCCTTCCCATCCTTGCTGAGATTCATGCTTATGCTTTGACTACTCATAATAGTGCTTCAGATTATCAATAAATTTTTCGAGTGACCAAGGCTCATCATATTGAATTTTATCTCTAAATGATAATAGTAATCCACTGAGTAATATTTGAAATTTGGCCTTTCCATCTTTAAGATACAGTACATACCTCAATAGCTCCAAGAACTTGGTAGTATACTCCTCATATGTCATTGATCCCATTTTAATCTCATATAATTCCTTGGATTTTCTACTATAGTACCTTTCTGACAAGTACTTATTTCTAAAGAGTCCCTTGAATTCATGCCAGCTTAACTCCTTTATCTTGATGTCTCTAACCCATTTTACATTTTCCCACTAGATATCCTCTTTCCCTTTGAGGCTGAAGATAACTATTATGGCCTTTATATTATATGTGTACTCATGCAGTTCAAATAATTTATTCAAGCTAAGTAACCAAGCCTCTGTATCCTCATGATTATTCAACTCTCCATCAAAAGTAGGTGGATTTTCTTTCTTAAACTCATTTGATAAGTATTCCATGTCACTCCTCCTATAAGGGTGATAACGATGACGATCATAGTGCATGTGAGAACCAAAGCTAGAATAGTACTCATATGCCCCATTAGTCTCATCCTCTTGTCCATAGCTGATCCGAAGTGGTCCTTGTCTCTGCAATTCTGAAAAAATCCGAATAATTATTGTGTTTACATCTACTATTTTTCCTATCCCTGCATGATTCTATCATTATCTTCTTTTCAACTCCTTATTTCTTCCTTCAAACTCCTCAATGTGTCCATCAAATCAGAAGAGTGCCCAACACCACACTGCTCATCTAATTCATATGGATAATATTTTTAGTCTATCATCTTGCTAGTCATCTTGATCTCTTCTTCCTTCAAGGTATATTATGTCAGTTAAACCAAATAATAAACAAGCTAGGATACCTTAGTATAGTTTGGGGATGATATCTCGTCTACAAGACCAACGATATTAGCGAAATATATATATATATATATATATATATATATATATATATATATATATATATATATATATATATATATATATATATATATATATATATATATCGACATCTAAGAATATTTTCAGCCATTATTTGGTTATCAATGCATGATACTAAAACCATAACACCAACTAAACACAATGCATGCATAACAAAATATGTGTGACATGGACACATACACATTACATACAATTATTGGCATGCATATCAAGTGTGTAAGAGACATAAACTCATTATAAATACATCCAACAACAATTCCATTAACTTTCACATGGAAACAACAATGCAACAATAACCAACACCATGTATACACAACTAATTCATAGACGACAAACATGATAAGACGTATGAAACTGACATGAATGCATGAGTAACATACCACCCATCCAATCCAAGGGATGAACCATGCTCTGATACCACTCGGTAACACCTTCCTTCAACATTTACCCAATTTAACCAGTTTGTTCGGGTAAACATATGATGAAAGTATACTATGAACTGATTCAATATCCTAGGTAAACTTAAGGAAGTGAAACCTGTTGTACTATAAAACACATCCCATTTATTAAAATAAATGGGGACCATTTAAAAAATAAATAAAAATTTATAAGCATGATTTCATCTTAGCCTAAGTTTAAATTTTTTTCAGAATAAAGGTTTTCCCTTTTTCACTTTGATTGCATAAACACTCATTGCAAATTGTAATATTCCTAATTAGCCATGATCTATTTGGAATATTAATTTTTTCTTTTGCTTCTTAATTTGCTGAATAAGAGGGTATGGAGACC
The DNA here is from genome assembly GCA_034641835.2 of Pinus albicaulis. Lineage (NCBI taxonomy): Eukaryota > Viridiplantae > Streptophyta > Pinopsida > Pinales > Pinaceae > Pinus > Pinus albicaulis. The sequence continues at coordinate 574,975,704 of CM076582.1, read as the reverse complement.
CATAAATATCCTTAGGAGGAATAAAATCACTCCTAATGTGAAAGGAGGACATATTATCAGCTTAATTAAGCACCCTTGTGTGTGAAAAGGTCCTGAAGCATGAAGATTGGGTCAATTTTGACCAAATCAACAACATTGTTATGGAGTAGTGGACATTTATTGAGGGAAAACGCAGTTTTGGAGGGAGATCTCATGCATGGAGATAGTGGCTTTAATGAGTGGTGCCAAGGGTGAGGAATCTCACCACTTATATAAGGAAGAGGATGACATCCATAGATGTTATGTTATGTTATATTTTTTATTTTGTGGTCTCTTTAGACTTGTTGCTCTCTTCAACTATTTAGCTAAGATCGCAGTGTTGTTTAGCATAGGGTGTTCCCGAGCTGGAATCCGACCTCTATCATTTGGGAAATTCTAGTGTCCACTTAGGAAGAATATTGCACTATATTTCCACATTCAGGCATCAGGCCAAGCTCTACCTTTATTCTACAACTCAATTTCTGTTGAGAGGTGTGCTAAGTTGCAGGGTGCAACAGTGGAGAATACATTCGGGTGATTTCTAATCTCTTTTCAGTGGAGAAAGGGTTCCTCTCATTGGTTGGCTAGTGAGGAATTCCATTGAGCCTTATTGCAACATTTGGCATCAGGATACTTTATCATTTTCCCCTACAACACAATTTTTGTCTTGGACTGCGTTATTTTAGGGAGGAGTTGTAGGGGTGGTTTCAGTACACCTTTTAAAGAGGAGGTTTTCTATTGAATGGATCATCATTTCATCTAGAGAGTCTATTTGAGGAGGCTATATTCTTTGTCCTATCATATCAACAACTTCTCTCCATCTATATTGTTGCAGTGGATCTTAAGCCCTAGGGCTTGATTCATTTCTTGTATATTGGTGTATTTCTGAAAACCCTCTTGGGTTCATTGTTGGACGTTATATATAACCTAGATCTTCATATTCTTGTATCTTTGAGGCATATATCAATAATTAATCTTTTGTGTATTTATTTTTTGTAGCAGTGCACCTATGACTGTGCTGTAGCAATCTTCTGGCATTTTTGATATAGTAGCAGCACCTCACTTTGAGGGATTTATCTATTGGAGCCTTGTTGTATCATGTTATATGATTTTTTCCCATTATTTTTGTACATGTTTTCTGCTGTTATAATGAATAAGAAGGCTCCATATTGGTCTCATATCTTGATGTGATGTTTTACACTGTTATTTCAAGGGTTTTTTTCTATATTCCTGCTTTTCCCATTTGGGAATATTACAGTGGTATCAGAGCATAATCTTGGCTCAACTTGTGCATCTTAAGCTAATAACTCATCAGAAGAAGGATATCCTCTCACAAATAGAGAGAAGAGGTATCTCATAAGAAACTGGAAGTATGATTATACAGATGATAGAGAAGACACGGGTAAAAACCCTTTATTAGGAGGAGATGAGGAGAAGGAGTTTCCTAAGCCTCTTCTTCGAACTATGCAAGAAATTTCTAGAGAAATAAAGGAGATGAGGATGGATAGATACAAGGAATCCCCTAAAGGGTTTCCACATGGTGAAGGCTCCGACATTTCTTGTCACTAGAGTGATCAACCTGTGAAGAAGAAAGATTCCAAACACTCTACAACACTTTACAATGCCTACATTTTCAGTAGTGGGAAATGGAGGGTTTCAAGAACAATAAAATCTTTAAGACTATTTCATGGAGTATGATTCTCAATATTAGATATTCAAGGATCATTTGAGTTTTCAAGAATTCTGTCAGATCAAGGATAATAGGAGGCCCCAACATCACAATAGAAGTGGAGGATTCATACAGAATCATGATCTACACCAAACTATGGTCATATTTTTCTTATCCAACTTTTATGGGTCATCTAAATGCACTTCCAAATCATGAGTAGAGAAGCTAGACATCTACTTCCAGCTGAACCAAGTACCAATGATGGAGGCCATCAAGATAACAGTGCTGCAGCTTGAGGGTGAAGCACATGATTGGTGGTTTAATTGCTTGTCTACATTGGGTCATTCCAATGTGACTACATATTCAAACTTCAAAAGGATTTTGGTGGATAGGTTTGATCAGAGAGACCCGGAGACACCTTTCATGGGGCTAGCAAAGCTCAAACAATTAGGTAATCCAAAAACTTGTATTTCTAAATTTCTAAAACTTCTGTTATGGTTCCTGATTTATTTGCATCGAGGAGGGTCTATATGTTTATTGATGGATTAGTAGAACCTCTTCATGGGTTGGTTAAATCTACCAAATCCACTACCCTTCAATATGCCATTGAAAGGGCTAGATATCTACAATATGCCTTGCCAAAAGCAAAGGCAACATTTCAGAAAAATCCCACTTTTCCATCAAAGGGAAAAGATGAGAAGGCTCCTTTTTTAAAAGAGATCCAAAGTAAAGTACCTCTTAGTGATGATGTTTGAAGAGGTTTGAGAAGAAGAAAGCTTTTCTTCACATGCCAAGAATCATGGGCACCCCGACATAAATGTGCAGCAGGAAAGGCACACTACATAGAGGTCTTTTACGATGATAAGGAGGATGAAGAAGAAGAACCAGAAGGAGGTCACAGCACTGGGATAGCAGGAGATGATCCACCACCACTAAGAGGTGAGAATAAATTGCTCCAATTAGAGGGAATCTTGCATCATTAAGAGTAGTACCCAAATATCAGAAAAACTCCACACAAAAAACATAGTTGGGTTTGCGCAGTGGAAGAAAGCACCTAACAATCCCATCTATTATGCATATGAGACTGGCCCATGAGGCATTATTGTTCCATGGCAAACCACCTGATCAAGATTTGGTGAGAAATGTCTCACATCATGTTGCACCACTAATAGGTCCAAGAAGAGTGGGAACATTAGGAGGTCATTGTACAACGTAGAGAGTCTTGGGTAGACTCAAGGAGGAGGGAGACATTCTCCCACTATCATCATTACCCACTCTCACACCACATCTTTCACTAAGACAGGATGCTAAAATGATGGAGGATGGCACTATCATGGTGCAAGGAGACTATTCCTTGATTTTGGATGCTCAGAAGATGTTCTCACTTGGGGAGAAATCTTCTACACATGGTAGAGGATGGTGGCCACTCATGCATAGCTTGGCCAAACTCAGGAATTTTTGGATAGGTGATATCTTCGCATGGAATACTAACCTCCAAAAGCTTTAACCTGTACTTGAGCATGAGCATCTACAAGAGGAGCAACAAAAGGAGGATAGAAGCATCCCGGTATATGAATTTGGCATATGAGATGTCAAAGAAGAGGGAAACCAAATGACAGATGTTGTACATGTTAGATCATCAACGCTATCACTATGGAGGACAGATCCTTATTGGAAATCCCAGCTATTGGTGGATTATTCCAAGGATCTTTTTACATACATGATACTTAATGACTAGCTACTAGAGGAGGGTTATTCAGTAAGAGATGGGGTCATCTACTATCAGAGTAGGATCTTCTTATCTAGAGCATCCAAGCTCAAGGAGAAGTTACTACATGAAGTACATGAATATTTTCTCTTCAACCATACTTATTCCATGAGAGCATACCACACTATCATGGATGGATATAATTAGGAAGGCTTTGAAGAGGAGATATATCAACATTTAAGGAGATTCATGGACCATGTGGAGATGGAGGAGATACATAACTCTTTGAAGGAGTTATCACAACTACCTCTTTCCTCTTTGGGAATGAGAACAAATCTATCTATGAGCCACTCCATTTGTATGAGTAGGATTTATGGTAAGGATCATGTTTATGTGCATAATGATTTACTTGATGATTATTTGCATTCCTTTAACATATATGTGCAGGAAATTGCTCCAAGTAGGAGCATTCTTCCTTATAAACTTCATGGCAAACTTTGGGCCATAAACTATGTTCAACATGGCCACTCCATAGGAGGATATAGCGAGATGATATATCATTTAGGGTGCACTCCAAAGGAACCAAACATTTCTCACCTTCTCAAAATATGTGAGAAGAATATGGTAGCAAGTAAGTGGTGGGGAAACCACTTACCATATCATTATCTGATGCAGTTAGGAGATATACTATGTTGGTTCCACATGTGGGACTATGATCCACCTCCATTATTTCATATGGTTGTTAATGTATCATTGGTTTTGATCCCATACATTGACGATGTTCTTATTCTTATTATGGAAATGAATGGAGGAAGGATGCAAGGATTGAACATGCCCTTTTGGAGAGAGATTCTCCATGTTTCTTATGTTACATGTTTCAGGGAGAACATTGGGAAAACCATGATTACTTCATTGAATCTTTTGCTTCCTTGTGGGATGATTCATTTGCATCTCATGATTACTTGGGAGGAGAATTCATGGAGGTATTTATTGGGAGACACTTGGCTTATGAGGTGAGATTATCACATGGAGGTGTCACCAAGGAAGGAGGAGAAGATTTGTATCACTCACCTTTACAGTTCCTTGACGACAAGAAACATTTGGGACAGGAGGACTGTAGTATTCCTAACTAGCCATGACCTAGTTGGAATATTATTTTTTTCTTTTGCTTCTTAATTTGTTGAATAAGAGGGTATGGAGACCCATAAATCTCCTTAGTAGGAATAAAATCACTCCTAATATGAAATGAGGACATATTATAGCTTAATTAATCACCCTTGTGTGTGAAAAGGAGATGGAGCATGAAGACTGGGTCAACTTTGACCAAATCAACAACACTGTTATGGAGTAGTGGACATTTATTGAGGTACAACGTAGTTTTGGAGGGAGATCTCATGCATGGAGATAGTGGCTTTAATTAGTGGGGCCAAGGGTGATTAAGCTCACCACTTATATAAGGAAGAGTATGGCTTCCATATATGTTATGTTATGTTATGATATTTTGGATTTTATGGTCTGTTTAGACTTGTTTCTTTCTTCAGCTATTTAGTTAAGATTGCAATGTTGTTCAACACAGAGTGTTCCCGAGTGAGAATCCCACCTCTATCCTTTGGGAACTTCTAGTGTCCACTCAGGAAGAGTATTGAGCTATATTTCCACATTTAGGCATTAGGCCAAGCTCTACCTTTATTCTACAATGTGGTTTCTGTTGAGAGATGTGCCTAGTTGCAGCGTGCAGTAGTGGAGAATACATTCAGGTGATTTCTGAACTAATTTTTAGTGGAGGAAGGGTTCCTTCCATTGGGAGGCTAGTGAGGAAGTCCCTTTAGCCTTATTAAAGCATCTAGAATCATGCCACTTTATCATTTTCCCCTACAGCACAATTTCTGTCTTAGAGTGCATTATTTTAGGGAGGAGTTTCAGGGGTGGTTTTAGTACACCATTTGGAGAGGAGGTTTTCTAGTGAAGGGATTAGCCTTTCATCTAGAGAGTCTATTGGAAAAGGCTATATTGTTTGTCATATCAAATCAGCCACATATTTCTAGCTATATTGTTTTAGTGCATCTTTAGCCCTAGGGCTTGATTCATATCTTATATATTGGTGTATTTTTGAAAACCCTCTTGGGTTATTTGTTCGAGGTTGTATAGAGCCTATATCTTCATATTTATATATCTTTGAGGCATATATAAGCCATTCATATTTTTTGTATTCATTTTTTGTAGCAGTGCACCTATGACTGCACTATACCAATATTCCAACATTTTTGATATAGTAGCAACACTTCACTTTGAGGGATTTATCATTTGGAGGCTTATTGTATCTTGTTATATGATTTGTGCCCATTATATTTATACATGTTTTCTGATGTTATAATGAATAATAAGGCTCCATATTGGTCTGATATCTTGATGTGATGTTTTACACTACTATTTCAAGATTTTTGCTCTATATTTCTGCTTTTCCCATTTGGGAATATTACAAAAATCACATAAATTACAAGACAGATAAGTTAAAACATATATAAGTATTGAGAATTGCGATATGCGCTTTAACCTTTTATGAATTATATAAAATCCCTTCTGCAAATTATTTAAAAATCCTTTTAAAAAGAAATCACGTCACACCTTTTAAAAAGAATGAGCTTTTAACAATTCAGTAAAAATTACGATGAGTTGGACCCAATGAAAAAATAAAGAAACAATTATAAAGATCTAAATGTTTGATAAAGCACGAAAATGTGAGTCTTTAGTGCATTATGCGTTTCACAACAAGAAACCAAATTGAATTTTTTATTACTGCAAAAAATTACGATGTGCGATTTGCGCAGATCCCATTTTGCGAGATTCATCAGTAGAAAAAAACATAACTATTGGTAATTGTCTAAAGTTTCGATGTGAAATACTAACACTTATTACTCAAGTGCACAAAATGATTCATATCTAATCAACCTGTTATAAGATCTAACATCTTAGATTGATATTTTAGACATATTACGTAAAGGTGTGTAAGAGATTCGATAGAAAGAGTTATGGGTTATTAATGACATTTTATAGGAGAAATGTTCGAAATATTGATATGTAATTCAAGTGTGTTTTGAATAATTTAGCACCGTATTTTGATTATAATGTTTTAACTCTGTCCTTCTCTCCAATAATCTCAGATCTGAGTTTACTCTTTTCAATTGAATTCAGGAAACCACCTAATGGAGTGAGAATAACTGAAATGACAAAGAGAGGCAAGGAAATTTCCCAAACATCCGCTGCAGAAGACTTAGACATGCCTCCATTTTTGTCAGATACAACCTGAAACAAGTATTGCGGCGGTTCCTTATGGGAAGCAATGTACCACCTTTTTGAGGAAGAACATCCAAGGGTAATAGTTAAAATAGCTACATCATATGCAACACTTTCCTTAGACTTGTCCTACTTCGACGTTGCATGTTCATTTCTTCACAGAATAGCAACGAGCCCAAAGATTTTACCCCACATAGATATGGTAAAGTGGGTAATTGAGCACCTTAACATAGTAGATAAATCATTCAAGAAGTCAAAGCTAGAGAATATTTGTTCCTTCACCACAGAAGATTTACGGATAATGTACCACTTGCCCATGCCACATAAGAATTATGAGAATTATTTTCTCCAAATATTTGCAAAGAAGAATACAAACCTCATGAAAGTGATAAAGCGATGGAAATATGACCAAGGAAAAATGAAGAGGGAAAAACTTGGTATGTACCCAATAACACAGTTACCCTCCCCTTATTGTTATGCTATTGGAATTCTATGTAGGTTGCTTGATAAAAAAGATACCACTAGGTTTTCCATAGATTGGGTCCCTTTAATTAACGCAATCATCAATTCCTCTATTATGAATTGGGAAAACATTTTGTCTGATAATTTGGCCAGAACTATCATGGATTACAAAAGTAAAATAAGTTTTTTCTCTAGAAAAATAACCCCCTTCTACATGAGTGCTTAAATTATGGATGCAATTTTATTTTTTTCAAGATTTCCTATCATGGGATGGAAATGGACAAGCCAAGACCCCACTCCAATCCAAATTTACCACAGAGCCCTTTGGGAATACAATTTTCATTTACATTTCTATAAAATTTGCACTCGAGTTATGTTACCCATCCATCAGATTATCTTTAATGAAATAGGCACTAGGATCTCTAAGGAGGCTAGCACAAACATTTTACCAGTTTCTAGATGGTTTTCCAAAGAGAATTTCACTTATATCAAAGATTTTGGGAGTTATTCTCCCCCCCTGTTTTACCCTATTATGTTCCTGATAAGCTCCTCGCCAGGGAAATTTCCTACCAACTTCTAGTATGTGGCATTTCCAAACAACTCAAAGATGCCAAGAAGACCACCTGGCCTACTTTCCCTTTACAGTGCATCAATTTTTCCCTTTTTGATATTGGTCATGCATTCAAAGAGTTTTCAAATGTCACTTCATTAAATTTGGCTTTAATGTTAAAGAGGCCATTTGATCCTAATAATGTGGTTAATAATTTCACCACTGAGCTTAAACTAAAACCTTTCTTGAATGAGAAAGATATGTTTGATTATTTCTTTCAAGGCATGGAGAAGTTCACAAATGTATTGAAAAATGCATCGAGTCAGCTCAGTAAAATAGACTTTGAGGATTTCCAAGCATATAGAAATAAAAGGATCGAAACAATCCCTTTGGATTTGTTATTTATTGAAGATGTCAACAGACCAACTACGAGCATTAGTCTAGATAATGAAGCCAAGGATATGTCTAAGATGAATCCCAAGAGAAATAAAATCATGAGTCAGGGCAATCACAACATAATTCTTAGAATTCGGATCACTCTAACAATGAATCTGAGAAAAGGAATGAGAGTCCAAAGAAAATAATCGGTAAAGTGATTAAATGGATTGAGATGCAAACCAAAGGATATATTAATGGAGTTGAATCATCTTCTCAAGAAGTTCAACATATCCAGAATACACCGAACCAGATAGAGAAGCCTTAGTCAAAATCTTTGAATAAGGAATGGGAGAAGTTTTCCAAGGCACTAGAAATACCACCACCAAAACCTAATGTTGATGAATCAACAAGTTTCCAAACTCCATAGCATTCTTAGAATTTGGTAGAAGCTGTAATTCCACTACAACAGGTACCTGAATTTCATAGTGAAGAGATCATTCTGGCATACCCTACAGAAAAAATTATTTTAAATATTGAAGAGATACCCTCACTTGATGTCTTATATAGTCCCAGTCATAAGGTTGCAGTTAAGAGAAGAAAGAGAAGAAGAATGGATGAAATAATTTCAAATCTTATGGATGAATAAGCAGATGTTCTATGGAAAGACCCTTTGGCCTTCAAAACATTTGACTAAGTTATCACAATTCGTAGGAGCATATGCTACTATTACCATTGACAAAGCCACATAGGTACAACTTATACTGAAGCAAAAATAAGACAAAGTACAAGAGTTGGAGAGACAATTACAATTGGAAAAATTTAACTCCGGGAAGTATATTGAAAAGAAGATGTCTCAATTTCAAAAAGGTTTTGAAAGAATGAATTTTCAAAACCAAGTGCAGATTATAGAGGAAGAAACACAGCTTGAAGCAGAAATGGATAAATTTAAAATCCAACCTCAAGTAGAGTTGTACTTAAAAAATCACTGGAAATGAACGTAAAACTAAAGCAACAACAAGAAACCTTTTGTCAACAAGTTTCAATCACCAAATATTATCGTGATACAAGAAAAATTTTGATCCAATAAGTGGCTAATATGAGGCTTGAATGCAAAAGAGTTGAAAATAATATTAATGAGTTCATTCAGTGGCAAGGGCCTGATGTAGGAAAGAAAGCTAACCTCCCTAAGATAGATAAATTTCACAAAGAGATTTTATTTAAGGATAGGGAAATATAGCTTAGACAAGCAGAAAAGGCAAAGAAAAAGGTATCAAGGTTAACAAATGAAATATTGAATTTGTTAATGAACGGATTTTGAAAACTAAACTTATTAAAGAATCCGTGGCTGAAGTGCTCCCAGAGCTCAAACCATTAGAAGCACAATGGACAGAAAGTAAAGAGATGGAGGAGGAAATTATTAAAAAGATAAATAAGTTTGATCAAGAAAATTACTGAAATTTTATTATCAAATATTATCACCAGTGCCTAAATCTACAGTCATTAACTGATTCTACAAATAAACCGCAACCATCACTTTTTAATGCAGTGTTTAAAGGCCAGATCATATCAGGGATTACACAACCAGCTCAACTAGACCGAATGGTGGATATTTGTCAGCTTCGAGATCAAATGCACAAAGAGGATCACTGTACATAATCATGTTGTTATTTTATTTCCTATATTGTATTTTAAGTTTACTCATGAGGATGGTTGTTTGAAACCTCCTCCATTTTTTATGTAATAATCTATTTTAAACATATTGTAGTTTCGTATTTAAACCCTTCTCATGCAGTTAGAAAAGGGTCTAGAAATTTGTCAAAAACATTTGCAAATAATGCACTTCTGTAAGTTTGTGAATTCCATTATGAATTAATGGAAAAAAATCTATTATCTTTTGACATTTGAAGTTGTTTAACTGAAGTGGCACTATTGTAATCTTTAAATTTCTTGAAAGTGAAGAGGAGCAAAAAAACTATCGCTATTTTGAATGAGTAGAACCTCGTATATATGGTACTCCTACAAGTTATATTAAGTTTTGGTTCTTAAATTTACAATTATATTTTTTATCTACATTATATATTAGAACTGTCATCATAAGTGAACGTTAAATGCACTTTTGTACTGATATTTTTTTTATGATCTCTTATATGATATATAATAAAATATATAAATGAGATATACATTTCAGAATTATTTCTATTAAACTATTTTGTTAAAATAATTATCTTTACATAATTTTCACCTCTTTCAACTTTTAAATAATGTTCATTACTAATAGTTGGAAGATATCTTTTAGATCGCATAAAGGAATGAACAACCCGGGCATATAGTAGAATAGATAGTTTAGATAAATTCATATGATAGATTAAATCATTTCCCATTTGCATGTTATATAAACAAAATGCACCCAACACCATCCTTATTTGTAAACTGGTCCCTTTATCCCCAGTCGAAGCCACCACACCAAATGGAAAAGGACTTGCTCTAAGGTTCAGACTGGGTGGTTTTTCCCCATGTTGGTGCAACACAATTCTGAGGCTTCACCATTTTAACACTAGAAGGAGGGCCAATTGTGAATGGCAAGAATATCTAATTAGTCTACAATCCAATATAAGAGTCTCTCTCCCTCTAGATACCCTTCAACTTCTAGAACATTAGCTAGATATAAATCTTTAAGATCAGAAGTTGAAAATCCCTATCCTAAGTCTCCTAGTGAAACTCAACCAATACTATCTCCATATTTTCATCAAAAACCCCCAGAAGTTTAGTATTTGATAGAAAAGATAGAGAGAGTACCTATTTCTGTTGAAAATCTTGAAAATTCTCAATCATCTGAGATTAGTTTTTCATCTTCTTTACAACCTAGAAGAATATTAACTTGATTAGAAACTCTAAAGACATGAATCCCTCCTTTTGAATTTTCTATCAATAATTCTCAAAGGAAAACAAAGAATACTGAATCAAATTTAATCACCAGCGAGGTCTTATCTAATAATCCACCCCATTCACCTCCATTACCTCCACTCACTTCCACAACTTCCATTCCAACAATCAGCGTTACTTTAACTAGTTCTAGTGCACAAACTACTACTCCTTCAACTAGTTCTAGCAATCAACCTACCTCTTCTTAAACTCAAACTCAATCCATCACCTCCACCCAAGGTCCAATGGCAGGCCAAGTATGTCAATAAAATGTAAAACCATGGAAAAATCCAAGTGTTTTACAAATTCCTGCTCGTCTTCATCCTCTTCCAAAATACCCTGAAAGATGGTTACCTAAATTTAATCATGATGATGGTCTCCCAGCTGAAGAACACATCCATAATTACATGTTATGCATCAATTTAAAAGAGGTAACTGAAGAAGACTATGTAGTAAGAATATTTCCATATACTCTAACTGGACCTATAGGATCCTGGTATTTATCATGACAAGCCCGCTCTATAACTAGCTGGAATATGTTTGAAAAACAATTTTTAACTAAGTTTGGAGATGAAAAAAACCAATACATCACTCATCAACGATCTATCAAATCTAAATGCTAAAACAAGGGAGAAAATAAAATACTTTAATTCAATATTTAATAAGTTACTCAATAAAATTCCAGCTACATCAGTTCCTGTTGCAGAATTCAAACTGAGTGGTATATTTCATCTCTCCCATCTAATATAACCATTTTTTGATAGACCAAAGTTTCCTACATTAGCAAAAAATATGAAGGAATCTTTATCTGTAGAGAAACATGTTTGGTCAATTTAGTGTGTCCTAAATTGCTACATTAATTTGTCAATCCGGGATTCGTAAGCTGACGAAGTGTGGCGCACTATATGTTCAAGATAACCTATCTCTTACTTTTTGTTGTTTTTGGGTTTTTTTTTTTATGTATCTTGGTTGGTTTCCTAATGTGAGACAGAAATTCTAAAAGACAAGTATGGTTATGATTGTTCAAGGCAATGATGTCCTTTATAATGATTTCCCAAACTTCAAACTTCAAAAGGATTTTGAAACATACAATGACAAAATTAATTCCTAAAAGGAAATGAAAATGTGCCACTATTCTAGTTAAACAAAAAGTGAACTATTGATCATGAAAACCATTACCCTTGTTGTTGTCTAAACACAAAAGAAACTGTACTCAAAGAAAATATTGCAAGTAAAGTAAAACTAAAATCAAATTACATCAACTCATATTCTGACCCCTCACCATTAGTCTCGCTATGGCTTTTGGAGGTAATCATAAACAACTTGAGCAATCTGATATCTAATTTGCAGAAAAAATAAACTAATATCAAATTACACACTCATACTTCAATCCCTCACCATTAGTCTTGCTATGGCTTTCGGAGGTAATTGATAATGACATGAGCAATTTAATATCTAACTTGCAGAAAAATAAACTAATATCAAACTACACACTCATACTTCAATCCCTCACCATTAGTCTCGCTATGGCTTTCGGAGGTAACTGATAATGACATGAACAATTTAATATCTAACTTGCAGAAAAATAAACTAATATCAAACTACACACTCATACTTCAATCCCTCACCATTAGTCTCGCTATGGCTTTCAGAGGTAACTGATAATGACATGAGTAGTTTAATATCTAATCTAACTAGTAAAGCAAATGTACAAAACTGAAATGAATAAAACAGTGCTGGAATTAAAAACTAAGAAAAAGAAATCAGCAGAAGGACAAGATTGATTCCATGTCATTAGTCATTATAAAATGATGTGCAAATGCCCGGGATGCCTACTGTAATCTGGAACAAAGACACTGATCAGTTAACAACAGTATAAAGCATGAAAAACTATGGACAGAAATGAAATGTTAATACCATAAGAAATGTAATATATACACATAAATAACTGTGGCATAACAAACATAAGGAAATGAAGCATGAAACTATACAGCAATACAAAAAACCTCAGCATGTGCAGGGGCCCTCTGCACAAACCTCGGACAACAGTTGTCAACCACGAATTACACTGATGAACAGAGTCTTCTTATATATTCAAAATGAGGTCATAACAGAGAAATAATGTCACAACACAGTGGCAATGCAATTACATTACAGAGATAACTATTATGTGTATGAGAACGCATTATTTATAACAGAGGGTGATATAACTAATTCCCTAAAGTCTGCGCTGATAGAAGACACGTGAACAACCGCGTCTAGAAATCTAGCATCATGGCTGGCGTGAAGATTAAATCTATGGAGAGTTGGTCATTGGATTTGGCTTAAGGAGCCATTTACAGGTGTTGATATGTCTCCCGTGATTTAGAAATGGCCACGTAAGTCTTCACGTGATGAAAAACAGAGTTCTGTCACCGTGGGACTCTTCGGTTGACCACCACTTGGCTACCTTTGACCACAGCCTTCTTAGGTGAATTCGACTAAGCCAATAGGACTCGATCCATGTCCATGTCATTTCCAACTTGCCCATGTGGCTCGATTTGCCTGAAGACACCTGCAATATAGACTTTAACAAAATGGCTGTGGAAAGTTGCAGCAGCTGCGGAAAGTGACAAGATTCCGCAGCTCAATGAGCAAAAATCTAATTCAAACAGCAGACACAAAACATAGTTAAAAACCACTTTAAATTCTCTTTTATAATTAATATGCAATGATATTGATGACTTAGAAGGTCCAGGTGAATGGAAAAGGTCTAGAAAGGTGTATAAGAAAGATGCAAGTTTGGGACTCAACATACCCCCACTGTGAAGGTGTTGCATGTCCTCATGCAACCAAAATTTTGATAATCCTTCTTCAATTCATATGCCTTGATACCTCTTCCAGTACATCCAGTCCTCTTCTCCTCTTCCTTGGTGCTGCTAACATCCTAGGCTTCTTCATTAAGCATCTGAATTTAAGATTAATCAGTGCTCTACTTATCTTCTGGCATTTCTTCTTCAATTTCCTGTTCTTTTTCTGCCACAGTCCCAGATGTAGCATGGTATTGTCATGAATGATCTTGTCCAATTTTCTTTGTTCCTTTAATGCCTCATTTTCATTTTTAATGTGTCTATTTAAAACCTCCAACTCAAAGACTTCTTGTTTCAATGATTGGACTAGATCTTCTTGTGCTGTGTGAGGCTGAGTGGATGAGGTGCTGGGGCCCGTGGCTGTCCTTTCTAAGGATTATATGTAATCATACACCTCTTGCTGCTTTGGATCTATCTCAGGTGTCGTTTTCCTTGGGTTGTCCCCAAAATGTTGTGGAGGAGAATTGTCTTCAAAATCTGGCTGAAAAGGGCTCATGTCAACGTCTTGAGGACTAGCTTCAACGTTTGACTGAGAATTAGGTGGACTATGTTCAATGTATGGCTGAGAATGAGATGGACTATGTTCAATGTCTGACTGAGAATGAGATGGACTATGGCCAACTGGAGTTTGTTCAGGTGTTCCTTCTCCCAAATCAATAAAATGGCGTCCTTTTGTTTGTACTTTCCTCCACTTTCCTTTAAGCCTGCTGCTTCTTCTTACATACTGTGGACTACTGTCTTTTCCCTTTTGTTTTTATTTTCCCCTCTTTTTGGCCATAGATGACTATTCCTGAAGTTGAACTAGTCTCTCAGATAACACTTGATGATCTTCTTCTGAGGAAGGGGTTTGATGTACAGCCTCAATGCTTTTTCTCTCTTCAGTCTTTTCGTTCTTCCTTTTAGACAGTCTTTCCTCTCTACTAGTTCTTTCAACTGTGTTCGTAGGAGTACTTTGAGTTTTATCACTTGTTCTCCTTCTTTTTTGTGTACTGCCTTCAGGAGTTTCTTGGGTTTCTTCAAAGAAATTCCTAATTAAAAACTGTTCCCATGTGTCCTTTTTCTCTTTTAACTGTTTTTCAATCAAAATTTTCACAAGACCATGGTGATACAAATGTGGTTCTACGTCCCCCAGATGCTTTTGGACGGCTACAGACATCTTTTTCAAACTGTTTAATAAAAAGTATGGCAGAGTGAGGGCTTGGTTGTCTAGAAAATTCATCAACAATCGGGTATGATACATATACATTGATCCAAAACTTCCCTCATAGGTGATAAAATTTTGAATGACCAACAGTAGACTGGCCCACTCTTCTTTTAAAGCATGAACAGGAATTCCCTTTTTAAAAATAGTTACATCCATACTTGAGTTACGTAGGATCACTCTCCAGGCTTCATCACTAATGCTCTTGTTCTTGAACCAGCGTTCACCTTCTTGAGGGAGTCTTGTAGCAGCTGCTATGAATGCCTCATTCACTGTAAATTTGAGGTCCCCAATTTCTACCTCCAGACCATTGAAAGACCTTGCAAAAGCTTTTTTCACCTCTTTATGGTAGCCTCTAAACTTTTGAATAAACCGAAGCCACTTTGCCTTTTTCAATATATCTCTTACTTGCGGGTATCCTTCCATAAATTTGGGTCCCTCTGGTTCTGTTCTCAACAACTAACCCATCCTTTCTTCTGTACTTTAAAACTTGTCTGCATGAAGAGGGTTTTAACGGAGGTAAAACGACAAAAATGATCAGGGTTTGTGAAGGAGGCTAGTGACTATAAGCGGATATCAGAGAATAGGTACACGGAATGAAGCGGAACAGAGAATAAAATGGGGTGAAATCTTATGTGAGCACGATGGAAATGCAGCCGTGAGATCAATAGAACAGTAGGGGGAGTAAACCGCATCCGACAATATTTAAAATTGGGTGGCTGCAGAGTAGATGCAAGCACGTT